>CAIGRL010182349.1:0-15125 GCA_903798325.1 Fraxinus xanthoxyloides | reverse complement strand
ATGGGTAATAATGCGGCTTGCAACATTAAAGGAATTGGTAGTGTGACTTTGAAGTTTGACAATAGATATACCTTTACTTTAGAAAGAGTAATGTATATGCCTGGGTTGAATAGAAACTTGATTTCAATGGGTAATCTAGATGACATTGGCCTTCAAGACCGAATTGGTAATGGTTTTTTGAAAATAATTAAAGGCTCCTTGGTTATCTTTAAAGGTACCCAAAGGAATGGTATATATGTTGCTAAAGCCAGTGTAGTTCAAAGTATAAAAATAATAATACTAAAAAATTGCGATTAAATATTTGACCCTTATTTTAAAGCATAATAGTAATGTTTTTGAATGAAAATCATAATTAAGGACAATATTTTCTAATTGATGAAATGTTACAAATAAAAATGCAACGAAGAAAAAAGTTAAGATTATAAGTGTGATGATGAATAGAAGTTAATGACATTCAATATAACTAAAAGGGATAATTGCAACAAAAGCTCAAAACCTTTGAAACATTAGTAAACTTTCTCCAAACATTTGATTTGTTGCAACCATCACCCCTAACATTTCCAAATGTTGCAGGTGAAACCCTTTTGGATAGTTTCCATCAATAATTTTGTCAGTTGACCAGAAATTTAACTTGGTTAGTGTGTGTGTGTGTTTATTTCTTATTTAATTATTTAAGGTGATAAATGAAAAGTTACTATTTTGTCCATTTTTAAAATATTAAAAATGTGATTAAGGTTAAATTTTTGGTCAACTGACAAAATTATGGATGAAAACTGTCCAAAAGGGTTTCACCTGAAACATTTGGAAATGTTAGGGTCACGGCTACAACAAATCAAAGGTTTTGGAAAAGCCTGCCAATATTTCAAAGGCCTGAAACTTTTGATGCAATTATCCCTAATGAAAATATCGTGTATTTATTAAAAAAAAAATGTAGCCCTTATTTGGGTTCATACCTAGCTATGTGGCACTAATGTATTATTAAAATTTTCATTTCATTATTCTACTCATTTTCAACCACACATTTTTCAATAAAATAATATTTTTTATCACATCAATAAGTTTTCATTCTTTTTTAAACACATATTTTCCATCAATCTACTATTTCAAAATACATTCTTCCAAAATAATGTGACTTAAATACACCCTAAATAATAAGTAAAATTAATTTTACATTTCATTTAATCTAGAGTAATGCTACCGACCCGGGTTAAAACCAGGCTGAGGTGGCATCAATTATTTCTTTTCTTTGCAAATTGGAGGGAAGCCTCTTTAGTGGATGAAATATTTGGACTGGACCGAATCATTCCACAGAATAATGAAACCCACTCTTCTCAAATAAATCCTTTCTCCTCATTTCTCCTTTCTCTCGCAGTCGCCAGTTCCCGGAGTGAAAATGGTCGAATGCCTACAAAAATCTTCTCCATTACCTTGCCCGAAGTAGAGTGAACAAGACTGAGGGTTGATTTTTGGGGGGTTTTGAGAAAGCTTTGTGTTAAACTCATATTTGCCCTAAATTTGGAATCCCCAAACTCGGTTTTAACCATTTATCACCATTGGCCCTTCCCGACTTCGGAGGCGAATCGAACGAAGGTAATTTTTACGCTCTTTCATCCATTTCTATATAAATTCGATTTTTTATTCTCTTCCACATTACCCCTTCCCAACTTCGGAGGTGAATCCAGGATAGGTAAATCAAATTTTTTGATCGGGGAATACTTTATGGCTTTACCTCATTTTTTGGATTTATCTTCATATGCAGTAAGTTTTTAACACGATTACTTGCTTAGCTCACTGTAGGTATAAAGCATAGAAAGCTCACTGTTTTTCCCTTTCATATACTCTTAATAAATAAGGTTTTTATCTATTATGTTAGTTAATATGTTTTTTTTATTTGTCTTACCAACAATTCATCCATGGAATGTATTTGTCACATACCATCACGTTCAATGGCTGGTTTTGAAAATTGTTGTTCATCACTCTGCATTCCACTAATTCATCCAATGTTTGTAGAGCATGGAAGATGTGCAGAACGAGCACGATGATGTGTTGGTAGAATCCGATAATGAGAATGTGATGGAATCTGTAAACATAGTAGAATGTGAAAAATCGGGGAAAAATGATGTAGATGTGCCTAAGGTTGGTATGCTATTTAAAGATGAAAAAGATATATATGAATTCTACTCCAAATATGCTTATACGGTTGGTTTTCCAGTAAAGAAATGGAATTTGAAAAGAGGGGACAATGGGCTTTTGAGATATGTGACGTTGACATGTAGTCGTGAAGGTTGAATAAGCGGTAGTAGCAGCAGCGGTACATTGAAGCCACAACCAACAGTTAAGATGTGTTGTAAATCCAGGATATCTGCATCTTCAGATATTCGTGGGATCTGGAGGATTAACGTTGTCTACCTCGACCACAATCATGAGACAAGTCCTTCTAAGTCCAGGTTATATCGATACAATCGACGTTTGAGTGAACATGTCAAACGGAAGATTGAAGTGAATGATTTGGTCGGCATTCCGTTGCATAAAAGTTACAACTCTGCAGTGGTAGAAGCATGTGGATATGAGAACATGACTTGCATTGAAAATGATTGCAGGAACTATATAGAACAAGTAAGACGACTACGACTTGGAGAAGGAGATGCAGCAGCAATACTGGTATATTTTTCACAAATGCAAGCACAAAGCCCAGGGTTTTACTTCAGTATGGATTTGGACGATGAGTCACGTGTTAGAAATGTATTTTGGGCAGATAACCGTTGTAGACAGGCGTACAAGGAGTTTGGCGATGTAATTACATTTGATACCACGTATCTCACAAATAAGTACGACGTGTCTTTCGCCCCATTTATCGATGTAAATCATCATGGACAATCAACACTGTTTGGCTGTGGCTTGGTATCGAGTGAAGACACAGACACTTTTGTGTGGTTGTTCAGGACATGGCTTCGGTGTATGCATGGTGAAGCTCTACATGGAATAATTACGGATCAAGATAAGACTATGCAAAATGCGATTCAGATTGTTTTCCAAATACGAAGCATAGATAGTGTTTGTGACATATTTTGAAGAAGCTACCAGAGAAGTTTGGATACCACGTGGATAAGGATTCAATATTCGGTGCTATACATGTATTGGTGTACGATTCACAGTTCCGTGAAGAATTTGAAGACAGTTGGACAGCGATGATCAATAGGTATGGCTTGCATGAAAATAATTGGTTGTCTGGATTATACGAAAACAGGGGCCGTTGGGTTCCTTGTTATTTGAAAACCACTTTTCTGGACAGGGATGTCAACCACGCAGAGAAATGAGAGTATGAATGCTTTCTTTAATGGTTATGTACAGTCGAAGACCTCGTTGAAGCAATTTGTGGAACAGTACGAACGTGCCTTGAGAAATAAGGTTGAGAAGGAGTTTCAAGCTGATTTCAAATCATTTTCGCAAATGGTACCTTGTGCAACACAATTTGAAATGGAGTAATAGTATCAGACAGTGTACACCATTTCTAAATTCAGGGAGGTTCAGGAAGAGTTCAAGGGAAATGTTTATTGCGATGTCATGTCTACATCTGTAGAGTCTTTTTGTTCGACGTTCGATGTACGAGAGACTATTATGTATGAAGGTGGTCGTAAGCGAAAAACGTTTCACGTCTCCTTCATGCAAGATAAATGTGAGATTGTTTGCAGCTGTCATTTGTTTGAGTTTCGGGGAATACTTTGCAGGCATGCTATCGCAGTGCTTATTTGGAATGACGTCACACATATTCCGGATAAGTATATACTGCGAAGATGGAGGAGATATGTTCGCCGAGCTCACACGAGGGTGTCAGTACATTACGACGGATTAGTTAGTACCCCTTCACAATTGAGATACGAAGATATATCAAAGGGTTTTGCGCAGTTGGCAGACCTTGCTGCAGATGATGAAATTCGGCCACGTGCGATTATGGATTGGATAAATTGTCAATGTAAAGAGCTTATGACTACAAAATTGAGTTTTGGAAGCGTTTCCATTTCGCATCATAGTACGCCACGGCTCTTTAATGATTGTGCTGATTTATCGAAAATTGGTAGCATACCAATATTGGATCCGAAGATGACACAACGTAAGGGAGCGCCAAAGAAACTTCGAAGAAAAAGCCCATTGGAGATGATATCGAAGAAATCAAAGGTATTTTCATTTTCATGCTATAGATTTGCACTTATTTAGAATTACAATTTATCAATTAATGTCAAATCAAAATGCAGTCTGGTTCGACATCAAGCACGGTAAAAGACAAAGAAATATGCAGAGCACTATGGTTGATGCGGAAGAAACATTGAGCCACACGTACATTATTCCATGTCGACCCCAATATCATTTTCGCACAATTCCATGCCAATGCCCACGCAATTCTCAGTATCGCAACATGTATCGGCTGCAAATCTCATCACTCCATGGGCGGGAAATGCTACTAACATTCCTGAAGGTATGAATATTTGTTGATACACGTCACTTTTTCATGAATGCATCATTAACTGATTAACATGTGATTTTTCTGTAGGTAACGTTGTCGTACTACTACCAAAACCTTTATTGAATACGATGGCCAGTTGCTTATTTGGAGTTAGAAACGATTCTTGAAGGAGGCAGTCTTGAAGTTTCATTTGATAAATTCCCATTTGATTTGTGGTTGGTTAAATGATGGATCCTATTATACATGTATTTGGACAAGGTTTCATTTGATAAGTTTCATATTGCTAGTAGTTCAAGTATGAGAATTATTGTTATTTTTCCTCCTATGGTTTATGCCACAATGATTTTAATGTGCACGTTCATTTTCTAGTAAGTGAATTTATTTATTTGTCTTGTTAATTTTATTGTGCAAGTAAAACTATTTTGACAAATTTTTAGGACTAAACTGAAGCTTTTAGTGTGAATGACAGTAGCAGTTTTTAGAGGCAGAAATGCTTTTGACAATGCAGCACTATAAATCTAAAACTGCGATTCTCTAACAATTGTTATTTCAAACGTGTTATTCAATTTGAAATCTTCTTTTTATATTCTTGTTTTAATTCTAAGATGCTTCAGGTAGCTTCATGGAGATGTGTATTTTACATTTATCTACGAAATTCATATGCTTATGTTAGATTTGATATAAGTTAGCTTCCATTTTCTTGTTATGTTCTTGGTATTTGCTGCTCCATCTTTTGCTCTCTCGCTCTGCTTTTCACCATGCAATAATAATAGCATGAAATATGGTTTATAGATTTCTTGGATATGTCATAGTTGCGCAATCATAAAGCTTTGCTGGGTTTTCAAATTTCTGAGATTCATTAAAGATGTATTGATCCATAGAAAAAAATATTGGATTAATTGTGAACCAAGTTGAGAAAGGGTGATAAAAGACATAGCAAAAGAAATATTTCCTTAGCATTTTTTTCTCCTAACATTTGATGAAACGTGAAGTGCAGAAGACATTGTTTCAAGGAAATCTTAGAAATAAATATAATTTGCATGGTTCTTTTTATGAAAATATGTAAGATAACCTAGAATTCATTATTTGTTCAATTATGACCGTGTTAATGTAGCGGACAAGCATTTGTTCTGGAGTAAAAAAAATTCTTGCTTGCTTAACATTGTTATACAACAAGACAAAACAAAAATATTTAGTGATATACAAAAACAATGTTGTACAACAAGACAAAACAAAATATTTAGTTGCCTCGAATAATTTCTACTAATCATTTCGACCCCTTCCCTTCAGCATGTTCGTCCGTGTTACCTTTTGCCTTGCAGATTATCATGGTCATCGAAATTTGTGTTTCTTCTTCATCGTTCAAGCGAACTCGAGATTGGAACATGCGTGACATATCTTCAACTCTTTTGTTTGTCGTCGGATTAATTGGGGAAGTGCTACTGCTGGAGGATTGATCACTTGATCCTTCTTTCACAACCCAATCCCAAAATCCACAATTTTCACTACAACAAAGAAATAATCGTCCTTTGTTGACGGTCTCTTTCTTTACCATGAAACACTTCTCGAATCCTGACTTGCATAGTGAGCATCGGCGTTTTCGTGGACATTCGGCGAAGTAGTGGTCCTTAGCTCAACAACTATGGCAGATTCCGTAATTCCTTCTGCCCATTCTACGATAGGAATGCACCACGAAAAATAGTGCTCGAATAAAATAAATTATTAGATGTAACACAAGAAAAATCCAATTAGCATGCATATGATGAACAACAAATTTCGAAAAATCGGTCTCAGCTTAAGTGAAATTGACTTCAAAGAAGCACAGCATACAAGAAGAGTTCATCAAATTAAAACAATAATAATGTAAAAAAGTAAACCCAAAACCAAAATTTAGAGATTAAAAATGACGAGCGTCCAAAATCTTAATCCAACCAAGCTATATAGAAAACATTCAAAAGTAACAAGCATTCTCATCAAGAAATGAAATATATATATCAAAATTCATTCCAAAACCAAAAATATTGTACAATATATACAACGGACGTGCATTAAAACAGGACAGATCTGTAAGACATACAACTAGAATACACTCAAAGCATTCAAATTCATTAAAAACATATTAATTGAGTAGATGAAAACATCATTTATTAAGAGTATATAAAAACCAAAAAAAAAAAATAAAAAAAAAAAATGAATTATATAGAAACGGTAAATGAAGCTAAAACCGAAAAATTGTGGTAAAGCTATAGAGTTGTAAAGTCCCATGAAAAAATCGAATTTATATAGAAATGGATGAAAGAGCGTAGAAATTACCTTCATTCGATTCGCCTCCGAAGTCGGGAAGGGCCAATGGTGATAAATGGTTAAAACCGAGTTTGGGGATTCCAAATTTAGGGCAAATATGAGTTTAACTCAAAGCTTTCTCAAAACCCCCAAAAATCAATCCTCAATCTTGTTCACTCTACTTCGGGCAAGGTAATGAAGAAGATTTACATGGGCATACTACCATTTTCACTACGGGAATTGACGACTGCGAGAGAAAGGAGAAATGAGGAGAAAGGATTTATTTGAGAAGGGTGGGTTTCATTATTCTGTGGAATGATTCGGTCCGGTTAGCCCTGGGTCGGTAGCATTACTCTACTCTCTAACCTATCACCTGACATCATTTGGATTGAAGTTAAAATCTCACTATGGTTAAATATCATTATTCTTAATATTTTGTCATATTATTTATTAGCGGGTATTTTCGCAATAAGCCCTTTTTTGGGCTCCATTAAAATCAAATTTTAGAGAAAATATATTTTGTAATAATAATTTTTTGAAGAATGTATGATTTAGAAGAAGATTTTTTAAAAAAAATTTATGTTTAATATTATTTTATTGAATAATACATAGATGGAAAGGTGCGATTTTTTTTTTTTAATTTATTTTATTAAAAGAATGGTGCCGAAACAGCGGGTAAAGGTAATTCAGTCAATTCAATCCACTAACCTCCACAACTCCCTCCCTCTACGACTACACACCTCTCGAGTTCACTCTTCCTCCACCACTCTCTCTACCAAAACCTACGTCGTAATACCGATCAAAAAAAACCTACGTCGTAATAGAACAAAGCCAACGAACAAAGAATCCCCAAATTCTAGGGTTAGGAGAGAGAAAGATCCATATCTGATGGATGCATCGGTGGCGTCGAGTGCTCGTGGGAACGTCGACGAGCAAATCTCTCAGCTCATGGATTGCAAACCCTTATCCGAACAAGATGTACTTATTTTTTTTATTTTCCTTTTGTTATGTAATTTCTTATTTGTTGATAAGTTCTCGAATTTTGTGATCCGATTTGTGTGATTTGAAATTCAAGAACGAAAGGTGTGGAGTTTTAAGTTTTTCAGGATGCATGGGTTGAATTGATCTGCGGTTCGTTCTGAGAATTTTTTTTGTACATTTTAAATTTTGGGTATATTATTGAAAGAGAGACAGCGACGTAAGTGCCTGCTATAATTATGTTTTCCCATTCTTTTATCTTATGTAAACCATTGAAACCAACACCAGGAGATGCATTTCCTTTTACTAGGAATCCTGGATTCAAACAGGGCATGACCATGCTTTGATGTGACTAATTTTCATTTCCGATTCACACATTATCTTCTTCTGTTTCCTCGTCTACGGTCAAGAAGGATTTTGTCTGTTTAAAAAAAAAAAAAACGGTCTTTGTCAAAAGCTTTGTTCATGTGTAGGTGAGGTTGGTATGTGAGAAGGCCAAGGAGATCCTAATGGAAGAGAGCAATGTGCAGGTGTGCCACTTTTTTCATCATTTTTCTTATCACTGCTGTCGCCAACAGAATGTAACTATGACTTACCCGTGTTTCTTTCCTTAGAAACTATTTTTTCCTTCATTTTTCGATACTAACTTTGCCACTGTAATTGTTTTGTCCTGTGCATGGTTTGGATCTTTTTTTTCTTATGAGCATTGCCATCTTATTTAGTGGTTAGGCTTAAGCTTGCTCTTCTGTGCTGACAGTGAAATTTAAGTCTTTGATCATTCCTTTGTTGCAAGAACTTTTATTACTGCAGGAGGCCTTTTACTTGAAAGGACAGGAAGCCATTAGATTAAATCCTTATTTTTCATTTGAACACGTGTGCCTCGTGATGATGGTGCAAAACATTTTAGTTCCTTCCTGCAACGATTTCTACCCTATGGAATGTAAAGTGTTTTGTGCTAAAACGCATCGTCATATATGGTCATAGCTGTTAGAGGAGGTTCTTTGCAGTCTCTTCGTTCGTGGTGTGCTAATTTGGTTTGTGAGTATCCCATCAACTAGAACCATAAATTAGGAAATTACTTTACTTGCAGGAAAATCAGTTGAAGTACTTTTGAAATTTGAAATCACAATAGTTCTTTCTGTTTGTTGTGGTTCTTTGTTGCTTATTTTTTTTCAACACTGTCCAGTTCTTAGATACCTTAGTGTTGACAAAAAGCTCAACTAGATTTTTGTTTCCTTACTGCAGCCTGTGAAAAGCCCTGTCACCATATGTGGTGATATTCATGGGCAATTTCATGATCTTGCAGAGCTTTTTCGGATTGGTGGAAAGGTATGTGTGCTCATTTGCGTATCTCTTGAAAGGATTAAGTTTCTTGTGTTACAATTGCGTTTGTCCGAAAAGATCCCATCCCTTATTATCTTAGCTTGAATTATTACTTCTATCGTTATCCTTTCTCCTTGGTTGACAGTGTCCAGACACAAATTATTTGTTCATGGGAGATTATGTTGATCGTGGATACTATTCAGTTGAAACAGTAACGGTGAGTTTCAAAATTTCTTATCTTGACTATGATATTGCTTCTGATCAAAGATCTCTAATGTGACAATTGACGGTCTAGTAAACTAACTGATTATCATGATTCATATCTATTGCACACCATTTTGTACTTTCTTCATCTTCCTGTTGAGTGTTGAGTATAGGTGGCTTATAGGATGTGGGGTGGAAAATGTCTTTTTGAATTATAACACAGCAGAAAGTGTATATGCCAATGCAAACAGTGGATCCGATGGAGGTAAACATGTATCCTGTGGAGCAGCATATAAACCTGACAAAGCTTATTCAAAAGATCAGTGTGGAAGTTCATAAGCCAAATTTTATATTTCTATGCTCGAGTTATGGTGTGATAACTTGCACTTGTCCCCCAGTTCGTCAATAATGAAAAAAGAAAAGTTTTATAATCATTCAACTTGCATTTGTATGTGCACATTTATCGATTGTGAATATTGTGTATAGAATAATTCACATTCGGCTATTCTGGAAGATTTTAAATTGAAATAACAATAATAAATTGCCAATAACAATTATCAAAATCAGCGAGACAGTGGAATTTCTGTTGGTTTAAAGTTCATGTAAAGAAAATTGGTTATCATAGTAGAATATGGATAGGTTTTACTTGTGGCAGACCTTACAAATTCCGGAGAAGGTTGCCTGAGCTTGTGTGATCTTCATGCTGTAATATTTGTTTGATTCTTTTTCCATGCATAATTCTTTTCAGCTCTTGATGGCTCTCAAAGTGCGATATCCTCAAAGAATTACGATTCTACGGGGAAATCATGAAAGTCGACAGGTATACTTCTATGGCTCCATTTCTTGGTCACATTCTTTCTCCCTCTTCATAGCTCCAAGTGTGCTTCCCTTTTTTGTCTGCCGCTGTGCCTCAGAATATGCTACTTTGGCTTGAAATTGTACTGTAAATTGTAATTGTTCGTATCTATAATTGTTTTTCATCATACGTCAAATTTAATGGAACGATTGTTCCCGACATCACTTTTTATCCTTTTTTAGTATAATGCCATTGAAGTTCTTTTACCGCCCAACAATATTTTATTTTGAGATTTGCATCAGGTTTAATGGTTAGTGCTAAATTTTTCCTTTTTGTTGCAGATTACTCAAGTTTATGGGTTTTATGATGAATGCCTGAGAAAGTGAGTTTGTTGTTTTCCTTATATTGGCTTACTTTCTAATATCATAATGGTTTGATGTAAAATATTAAAATATTGTTCTTGTTCTACCCACTTAGATTCATTTTTATTTCGAGTTACACATTTTTATGCGTTCTGTTCTAAAAGGGAAAGAAAAATAATGATAAATAACACATGTAACAAATTAAATCAACTTATATCTTATCCTGAAAGAACAATAAGTACACACGTTGCTTCTGTTTGAGCCTTACAGGTGTATTTATAAGTTACTCCGACGATTTATTTAACTTTTTATTGCTTTATGTTACATGTAAATTTGTCCCAGGTATGCTTTTGTGGTTAAGCTTTACATACTTGATCACCTAAATATTCGACAACAATATGGCTGCACTGTAATACCTAATTCTTCTTCTGCGTGCCTCACATGTGTTCTTGAGGAATACTTCTACAACTTTAAACTTGTAACACAACTGTGGTACAATGCATTTTCTTTTTGGGGCATGATTGTGCAATGTTGTTGCCCAACATTGATGTTTGTGAAACCGTTTTTAGACTTTAAACTTGCTGCTTATATGTAAGGCACATGCATGGTTTTGCAGTTTTATTTTTAATTTTTTGTTTCTTTAGTGCGCTTGTCTATTGTAGTAGAAATATAAAGGATTTTTTTGATAATTAATACTTTAATACCCAATGCATTATGCCTTTCCAGTCTTCATGCTTTTTAATGGAGAACATAATTGGTTGTCCCGCTTTGTTCTTTTTCTTAGTGAGTTTGCATGACCTGGGCATTTACATATGTAAGATGACTAATTTTTGTTGAACTACTTCTTACATTGTGCAGGTATGGTAATGCCAATGTGTGGAAGATCTTCACAGACTTATTTGATTATTTCCCTCTTACTGCATTGGTCAGTACAATTCCTTTATTGACGTAATATCTACGATCTGAGACACCACTGTTAACATGGGAAGTGTGATACACTATGGCCTTTTCAAATATCAACAGGAGACAGCATATTAAATTTCAGTTACAGAAAAATGGATCACTATACATGTTGGAATGCAACTATTAATATTTTTGGTTTTTATTTTCTGTCACGCATAGTTAATGAATGGGTTGGAAAGGACATTAGCAATCTACACATGACAAAGGAAAAAGACACTGTAGGTACTTGTGTGTTTATGAATGTTGCGATGTTAACATGCTTCAAGCTGAGATATAATGGTTTCTTCATTGCATATGTTCTTTTAGAAGCGTACATGTTTAATTCAAAGTACAATTTGTTGGAGTGAAATTAAAACTGTGTTTAATTCAAAGCACACTATCACTTGTCATGTGTCTATGAGTCCGCTTTATCTTGAATCTCAAACCACTTCTCGTACATATCTAGGGTATTTTTTTCCCCTTGTTTTAGCCTTTTTTGTCTCTTGGACATGGCGTTCTTTTGTTGATTTAGTACACGTCGTTTTTTGATTTCTCTAGGTTGAGTCGGAAATTTTTTGTCTGCATGGTGGGTTGTCGCCGTCTATTGAAACTCTTGATAATATACGCAATTTTGACCGTGTGCAAGAAGTTCCTCATGAGGGACCCATGTGCGATCTTTTATGGTCTGACCCTGATGATCGATGTGGTTGGGGTATCTCGCCCAGGGGTGCTGGATATACATTCGGCCAAGTATTTCAACTGCTTTACTCTGTTTATAATTTATATTTTTACTAGTGCTGGATAATTAATTATTGTTCCTTTTTTTTTTTCTTTTTACTTGAATTCAACAGGACATATCTGAGCAGTTTAACCATACAAACAATTTGAAGCTTATTGCTAGAGCACACCAGCTGGTTATGGAGGGATTCAACTGGGGTCATGTAATTTGTTCTCTGAACATTTTACTATTATTTTGCGAGTTTATAATTCATCAGATTAAGCCTCTGTCGGTAGAGATTTTTTGAGAATAAATTTTGTGAAAAGTGATTTTTTTGGGAGAGTGTATAGTCAAAAATAGTGAAAAGTTATGGATCCACATGCAATATTTTTTTATTGAGAGATTGTGTGGTTAAAAATGAGTTATAGAAGATGGGGCCAAACATGGGCTAAAATTTCTGATAATGGTGCTTTGATTGTTTCAGGACCAAAAGGTTGTTACCATATTTAGTGCACCTAATTATTGTTACCGGTGTGGGAACATGGCATCTATCTTAGAAGTTGATGACTGCAAAGGGCACACATTTATTCAGGTCTCCCTCCCTCCCTCTCTGTCTCTCTCTCTCTCTCTCTACACACACACACACACGTGCATGCCTCGCTATTGAGGTGCGTGCTTGTGTTTGCAGTACTCTAGATATTGAAGTTGTAGTTATTTTGACTGCAGTTTGATCCGGCTCCTAGGAGGGGCGAGCCGGATGTAACTCGAAGAACGCCTGATTACTTTCTTTAACGAGACTGTAGGAAGATGCTGAATGTCATTGAACGTGTTTTCCAGCTGCTTAAAAATTTGAATATTATATTTTTGCTATTGATGATGAGGATGACAGAAAGCGTTGGAAGAGGATGGACGTGCACTCTTAAACACGGTACTTATCTGGGAACTAAGGGAGTTACTGCAAAAGAGGCAGTGTCTACGCGTATTACATACTGCAAAAAAATGTGCCATTTACCCCAGTTCTCTGGTCAAGTTTTTGTTCATTTATTAGAGGGGACAATATATCAAGTTTTTATGTCTTCTTATGCAACTCAACTAAGGATCTAAATACATTTGACGCCATTTGATGGGAATTAAAAGTAGATTTTGGTAAAAGTTGTTGAAACGTATTATTGAAAAGTTGTGGATTCCATAAAATATGTGATTAAAATTAATTATGATTTTGATTTATATTAAAATCTGAATTTTAATCTATACCGAGTAGAGGCTTGAGACCCTCTCAAGGCCTTCAATTTTCATGAACAATAATAATCTAATTAAAAGTAGGTTTTCATAGAAAGTAGAAATAATATAAGATGAAATTAAAGGTGCTTTGACAGCTTTTGATAATGATTTTTAGTAGATTTTGATCAAAATTGATGAAATTTGTGGTCTAAAAGTTGATAGAAGTTGTGAATTTCATAAAATGTGGTCAAAATTCATTATTGACTTGACCTTATTTTTTAGCAACTTACTAATACACAAATAACTCATATTTTGTGGAATACATGTAGGCCCTGTTTGATACCTTAATGTTTTCCCATGTGCAAAAAGTTCCAGTATTCCTTTTCATTTTTCATTCCAAGCGCATGAAGTTCCTGATTTTCCTCGAATTTGTTTTCTTTTGATTTTGGTGGTAATTGATTTTTCAGCATTTTATTTTTATTTTTTGGCAATTAGAAATTTTTTTAGACACAATGGTAAAATTTTTTTTATCACCACAATGGTAAATTTTTTTTTATCATTTTTATTGACAATTTTCATGCAAAACAAAGCCAAACGAATGATATTCAGTATGATAATTATTTTTTGGCAATTGGAACAAACTAATTAGGTTTACATTATTACTTTGGACGGAAAAATATTGACATTAAGGTTGTCATCTCCCTATGTGTGGGAAATTTAGCCATTGATTTGAAAAAGTGAAACTAATATCTAAAAATCTGTCAACTCACGTGATTTCAAATTTGATGATTTCCAAGCAATAGACTCGGGTTCGTCTCCCATTCATTAATTATGAATTATATTAAATTAAAGGATAATTTTGTTTAGAATTACTTAGATTTTATCATACTCTTCATTTTAGCATTTGAGCAAACAAATTGTGAAAAATTTACAAGTAAAATTAATGGCCAATTTTCACTCATTAAAAAGTGCCAAAAGTATTTAAGGAGGGTAATAAAATTGAAATTTCAAAACAAATACCTAAAATTTGTTAACTATTTGAAGGGCTAAATTTGTCAATTTGTTCCTTATTCGGAAGTGTCGAAATCGAGCACTTTTAGTGTGAGATTTTGCCCCCGTTTGAAAAAATTTATAGTTAAAACATATATAAAAGTTGTGAATGAAATAAAACGCTTGATTAAAAATTGAGTTTGACCAACTTATGACTTCATAAAATTCATGGAGCCCCAATTAAAGAAGCGCCAAAATGGGGATTAATGTAAATTCATTGAGCCCCAGGGACTTAAAAATGAAAAATACAGTCAACGTCATTTCTAATCACTCATCAATAATGTCGAGCCCGTCCCGTCACTAACGTGCTCAATGGGTCCAAAGGGGTCCGTTCTTATGACGCGTTGTGGAAAAATGGAGAAGATTGTCGCCCACAAAAAATAAAAAAATAAAAAATAAAAAAAATTAATACTTGATAACTAAATGGAGAAGATTGTCCCACGTGTTAAAATCGAATAGTACTCCAACATGTTTTTTTATATTTAATACTTAATTTTACTGCTCTAAAAAAAAATACTTATTATTTTTCACTCACTGTCCTTTAAATTATTCGTCCATTGAAAATTGAAATATTATTTTCAATAATCTCTTGCGACAAAATTTTAAGGTATAAACGAGTAAGTGTTAAGAAATGGGTCACTAGGGGGATGTTATGTTCGTGTTTCAGTTTTGTGTTTTGAGTTTTGAATTCATTTTGAATTTTGTGTTTTCAGTGTGCATTTTGAGATTGTTGAAAATGTGTTCTTTTTGACATTTTGAAAAATTATTTTCAAGAATTTGAATTTT
>CAIGRL010182339.1:0-10704 GCA_903798325.1 Fraxinus xanthoxyloides | reverse complement strand
AAAAAAAAAAAAAAAAGGTCAAAGAATAGAAGAATTGAGGTTAAAGGAATTAATTTTTATTTATATAATCAGGTTAGTGAATTACAGCTTATTACAACAAATAAGCCCTTTATAAAGAGTAACAAACTGAAACGAATTTAAAATCAAACCAACTTTAAATAAACTTGAATCTTATCGAAATAATTAAATCTAATCTTATCTAATTGTGACATTCATAATTTAAAATAATATTTAATTATATTTCTATCTTTATCTTGATCTCGATCACCATATTAACAGCTTCACTGAAAATTTGACTTTTGTACATTGGTTAATGCATATTTTCTTAATGTCATTAGCATTTCGTTTGGCAAAATTTATAAATTATTTATAGATGATCAAATTTATTTTTANAAAAAAAAAAAAAAAGGTCAAAGAATAGAAGAATTGAGGTTAAAGGAATTAATTTTTATTTATATAATCAGGTTAGTGAATTACAGCTTATTACAACAAATAAGCCCTTTATAAAGAGTAACAAACTGAAACGAATTTAAAATCAAACCAACTTTAAATAAACTTGAATCTTATCGAAATAATTAAATCTAATCTTATCTAATTGTGACATTCATAATTTAAAATAATATTTAATTATATTTCTATCTTTATCTTGATCTCGATCACCATATTAACAGCTTCACTGAAAATTTGACTTTTGTACATTGGTTAATGCATATTTTCTTAATGTCATTAGCATTTCGTTTGGCAAAATTTATAAATTATTTATAGATGATCAAATTTATTTTTAAATAATATATTTTTGTAGACCACTAGTACCATTCATTTATTCATCACTTTTCCCTATTTATTTATAAAATAATTTGTTTATAAGTTCTTCTCAAATGGAGGTTTAATATGAAGTATATGCAAAAACATATTTTATTCCTCCTTTTTGTCTTCATTTTCCTTTTTATATTTTCACTAATTAATAAAAGATATTTTTTGTCTAATAAATTTTATTTGCCATAGTGAAATTGTTAAGTTGTGTAGCCTAAATAATTGTAATAATGAAAATCTATACTGCCATCTCTGTATATATTAAATGATTCTCCCTAAAATCAAGGAAAAAGCTACTAATTTCGTCTAAATTAAACTCTTTACAAAAGAGAAATATACTTACTAAACAACGAAACCTATAGAAAACTGACTTATATGGGGACTTACCTCATGGGAACAAATGATGGTTATGTGGCGAACAAGGACACGTTGCTAAGTATTGTCCCAAGAACGAACAACAAGGAAACTCACAGCAGAAATAAGGGAATAATCAGCAAAGGTAGGAAATGCATGACGTAAACTGCAACGTTTTAGCAGGTTACATCTTCGTATATGGCTTACTTGCTTATTGTGTTGATAGAATTTAGTGCCGCCTATTCCTTTATATTCTTTAATTTTGTGCTTAGACTATGCATGAAAGTTGAGCCAACTTTACTCCCATTGGAAGTAGATATTCCATCAGGAGAAATGTTGAACACATATTAAATAGTTAAGACGGCAAGGGTAGAGATTGATGGTAGGTCTTAGGAATGGAACTGTATGTGTTGGACATGCATGAATACGACGTGACTATAGGAATGGACTGGATATTTGAAAAATCAAGCTACAATTTGTTGATCTGAAAAGGAAGTGGATTTCCAAAAGCCCTAGAATTAGGTCATTATTCTGCATTATTTATGCTTTAAAAGTTCATTGAATTTTGAAATCAAATAGTAGTATGGAGTTCTTAATGTCATTAGAAATTTAGGGAACTACAAGAGTTGAAGGTACAGTTGGACAAGGTTTTGGAAAGAGGTTTCATACGGCACAGTGTATCGCCTTGGGATGTGTCGGAGTTGTTTGTAAAGAAGGATAGCTCGATGAGAATGTGCATTGATTATAAGGAATAGAACAAAATGACTATTAAGAACAAGTATCGTCTTCGTAGGATTGGAGACTTGTTTGACCAACTTTAGGTTCAGTGGTGTTTTCTAAGATTCACCTGAGATCTAGTTACCATCAAAATAAGAATCAATGAAAGTGACATCTTAAAGAAAACCTTTAGAGCTCACCATGGCCATTATGAATGCTTAATTATTCCACTTGATCTAGCTAACGCTCTTGGAGTCTTTACGGATTTGATGAATCAGGTTTTCCACGTGTACCTTGATCGATTTGTTATCATGTTCATCGACGATATCCTAATATACTCAAGAATTAATGAACA
Organism: Fraxinus xanthoxyloides; assembly: GCA_903798325.1. Classification (NCBI taxonomy): domain Eukaryota; kingdom Viridiplantae; phylum Streptophyta; class Magnoliopsida; order Lamiales; family Oleaceae; genus Fraxinus; species Fraxinus xanthoxyloides. Next base: position 8,465 of record CAIGRL010182339.1, on the reverse strand, counting down.
TTGAAGTACTTAAGGATAGTATTGGGAGTCTTGAAGAAGGAGAAAATTTATTCCAAGTTCAAGAAATGTGAGTTTTTGTTGTGAAATTACGAGATATAGCACTGGATACCACTTACCAGTTTAGAGATTACCAATTTAACGACTTTTAAGTTATCGAATGATTGTTACTTATCCATTGCAAAATTAATCAATTAAAAGAAACAACTCACTTTTAATTGTTTTTAGATGATTAGTCAATCAATTCAATTATCCTATATTGGGTTGCCACAGTTTATATGGAAAAATAATAAATAACACCAATATTATTGACGGAGAAATCCAATTGGATAAAAACTCATAGATCAAGTCAGTTACCTCCACCATAGACAATACAGAATGAGTTACAATCAGATGCTATCTAGCCAACTCCACTAGACTTCTTGATATATTTCTTGCTAACTCCAAGGATTGCTCCAAGACCTGCTCTGAAGTCTTGTGTTCTTCTTACGCTTGTAGTCTAACCTCTAGCAGCCTCTGTAATTCAACTGAGAAAGTATCTTTCTATGACCAATAGGAGTATGTGGTGTTTCAGATTCAATGGGTTTGATATTTTCCCAAATACACGGTTGTATAAAATCAAAAGTGAAAGGATGAAAACAATGTATGAATAGGCTCTTGAATATATTATAGTAGAACACAATAAACAACCACATTAATTTTCGTGCATAGACTTTGGTATTTATAGGAGAGTGTAATTAGGTTGAATGAGCCAAAAAATACTTCAAAATAGCACAATAAGATTTTTCGGATCGAGTTGTCGTTTGAACGAGGGGTCAACGATAGGTGAGCGATACAATGTCGCTTGAGTGAAAGCTCCGCAACAAGCGGACGACAAACATTCTATTTTTTGTCGCTCGAGCGTCAATTGGGTGAGAAGTTAGCGAAAATATGGCACCGTGTTTCTCCTCTTTTCATGTTCGAACCCTAGACCTCATAACCAATTTGTACAAATTGTACCCTATGTCCTTAACTTTTACAACACGTTACAAATTAATCATTTTGTCCACAAAATTGCTAACACTAAAAATCTAACAAATTCCCCATTTGACTTTCTATGACAAAACTACACAATAAGTCTAGGAAAACTAAAAAATAAAAAATAAACTACCCAAGTTTCATCAAAATGGCATCTTTTGCATTACCTGTTAAACCTGTTTCTTGAAATTCACAACTTAAATACCTAGTATAAAAGTACGTGATACAGAAAATAATAAAATCATTTAACACATCATACCAACACTAGGTAAATTGAGACGTTAATGTTAATCCAAACACCAACATAGACATTAGCATTACAAAAATATCAAAAAACTCAAACAACTATGTATATATGTTATAGAATGCAATGCAATCAATATATCTCCCCTATCAATTCACCTGCAAAAATTTTAAAATTTCCCAATTCACAACTTGTACTTTACTCTCCCCATTTTTGTCACAAATAACGAAGGGAAGGATAATTAAAAACTTTTAACATTAACAAATAATAACTCAAAAATAATTTTGTTAGCATGCACAAGTATAAACAATGTACAGTAAACATTCCCACATATTTAGTTCAAGTTAATATGAAGTAAATTGTATAAGTGACCCATTTGTGTAAAGTGTCACTAATCTTTTGTAAGTAGGACTCCAAACCTTAATTTTGTGAGAAAGGACATGCTAAATATCACTATTAATAAGTGTATTCCTCTACTTATAAAAGTCAAACCATTTAAAAAACATTAAAACCAATTGAAATTAAGAGGTGTCATACTGAATACCACTTAACAGTTCACGAATTACAAATTCAACGGCTTTTAAGTTACCGAATGATTGTTACTTATCTATTTTTAGTTTTGACCATATGTGCGGAATTAATCAATCAAAAGCAACAAGTCATTTTTAATTATTTCTAGATGATTAATCAATCTATTCAAGTATCTTATGTTGGATTGTCACGATTTATATGGAACAATAATAAATAACACCAATATTGTTAATGGAGAAACCCAACTAGGTAAAAACTCAGAGACCAAGCCAGTTACCTCTACCATGGACAATACAAAGTGAGTTACAGTCAGACGCTATCTATCCAACTCCACAAGACTTCCTGATCTATTTCCTTCTAACTCTAAGGTCTGTTCGAAGACCTGCTCCAAGATCTTCTGTAAGTCTCTCTTCCAAGTAGAATTCCATGAACCTGCTCCAAGGTCTTGTGCTTTTCTTGTGCTTATAGTTCAACATCTCTCAACCTCCAGCACCCTTGAAATTCAATTGAGAAAGTACATTCTTATTACCAATGGGAAGTATGTGGTGTTTCGGTGGGTTTGATTTTTTCCAAATATGTGGTTGTATAAAATTAAGAGTGAAATGATAAAAATAATGTACAAATAGACTCTTGATATGTTATAGAGAAGAGACACAATGAACAACCACACTTATTTTCTTGCATAGGCTTGAGTATTTATAAAAGAGTGTAATTAGGTTGAATTGGCTAGAAAAAATACTTCAAAACAGCAAAATAAGGTTTTCGGATCAACCTATCACCCGAGACAGATATTCTCTTTTGTCACTCGAGAGCAAACTGGGCGAGAATATAGCGAAAATGTGGCGTCATGTTTCTCCTTTTTTCATGATCGAACCCCAGACCTTATAACACAATTTATACAAATTGCACTTAGCGCTCGACGACATGTATTCTCTTTTTGTCGCTCGAAAGACAACAGGCGAGAAGCTAGAGAAAATGCGACGTCGTGTTTCTCCTCTTTTTACGCTCAAACCCTAGACCTTATAACCTAATTTATACAAGTTTCACCCTAGATTCTTGACTTTTACAATACGTTACAAATTAGTCATTTTATCCATAAAATTATCAACACTAAAAACCTAACAGGTTGAAACGAAGAGCATTCCTTGAACATGTTGTCTCAACTTAAGGCATAGGGGTTGATCCAAGCAAAGTGGAGGAAATGCTAAATTGGTCGAGGCCAACCAATGTAGGAGAAATTCATAGTTTCTTAGGATTAACACGATATATAGGAGGTTTATTCAAGGATTCTCCAAGAAATTAGGACTATTGATGCATTTACCACGTAATGATACAATGTTTAATTGGACAGCGAAATATGAACAGAGTTTGGAGAAACTAGAGTAGAAGCTAGAGAATGTCCCAACATAACTATACAATAAGGATTAGAAGGCTTCATAATTTATAGTAATACATCAAAATAAGGCTTGGGGTGTGTTTTGATGCAACAAGGCAAGGTGACCGCTTATGTCTCATGGTAGTTGAAACCTTATAACTAGAAGCACCCCACACACAACTTGATGCTAGCTATGGTAATTTACCCCCTAAAGATTTGGAGGAACTACTTTTACGAAAGTAAATGTGACATTTATATCAACTACTAGAGCCTCAAGTATATATTCACCCAAAAGAAGTTGAATATGAGACAGAGAAGATGGCTTAAGTTAGTAAAAGATTATGATTGCAAAACTCATTATTACTCAAGAAAGGCAAATATTGTAGCAGACGCTTTAAGTTGAAAATCACAAGTCAAGTGGTGGTATTGACCATGCAGAAGCCATAAGTTTGAGACGACATTGCCAAGTGTTGTTGCTCGAATGGCAGCACTTTCGATTCGATCGATGCTCTGTGATAAGATTAAGGACCATCATAAAGCTGATCATTCGTTAGAATTTATTAAGGTAGATATTGATACAAAGAAGCTAAAGGATTTCACTATGGATAAGGTTAAGACCTAGTATTTCAAGGATATTTGTAACTACCTGACTTTGAGGAATTGAAAAAGGAAATATTATAAGGCTCACTCTACTCTTTATTCAGTACATCTAGAAGGTACAAAGATCTACCGAGACCTTACAATGGTAATTTTATGAAAAGGCTTAAAGAGGGATATAGCCGAGTATGTCAAAAAGTGTTTGGTATCTCAACAAGTATAGGCTAAGTACCAACGATCGTCAAGGTTGCTTTAACCGTTAGAAGTTTCAAAGTAGAAGTGGGAACATGTAACAATTGACTTTGTGGTCAATTTCTCGAAGTCAACAAGAGGCCATGAGGCTATTTTGGGTCATTATAGATCGATTCACCAAATCAGTTCATTTTGTCGGTTCAGATGACATTTTTAGTGGACCAGTTTGCACAGTTATATGTGAATAAGATAGTAAAGTTACATAATGTGCTCATTTCAGTCATATCAAATACAGATCCAAGTTTCACATTGAGTTTCTAGAAAAGTTTACTTCGAGCTATGGAGACTACACTACAATTTGGTACAACTTTCTATCCCAGACACATGGGTAGTCTAAGCGAAAAATTCAAACACTAGAGGATATACTTCGAACATGTGTCCTTGAATTTGGGGACACTGGATGAACATTTACCATTGATTGAGTTCGTATACAATAACAGCTACGACGCCTCTATTAATATGGTACCATATGAGGCATTGTATATGAAGAAATGTAGATTGCCAGTTCATTAGAATGAGGTCAGTGAGCGAAATATTTTGGGTCCAGAGATCACTGAACAAATAATGCAGGCTATTGAGAAAATTCGAGCCAGTATGAAAATTGCACAAGATAGAAGAGTTACGAGATAGAAGAAAAAATGATTGGGAGTTTTTGGTAGGTAACAAGGTATTCCTCAAGGCTGTACCGATGAAATGAGTGTCATATTTTTGCAAGAATGATAAGTTGAGACCAAGATTTATTGACCCGTTTGTAATATGCAACGTACTGGTAATGTAGTTTATCAGTTGTTTTTACACCAAAACTTTCAGTAGTACACGATGTATTTCATATGTCAATGCTTAGAAAGTGCATTCTTGACCCCAGCCATGTGGTCAACTACCAGTCCATTAAATTGCAACAATGTGGGAGCTATGAGAAAGTCCTATAAGGATCATTAACTAGAAAATCCTAGCACTCAGGAACAAGGTAATTCCCTTAGTGAAGGTGCAAGGTGCAATAATTCAGTTGATGAGTTAGCTTGAGAGAGAGTGATATTGGAGCCAAGTATCCATTACTCTTCGATAAGGTACAAGATAAGCTTCAAGGACAATATTCATTTTAAATGGGATATATTGGGACACCCTATACCTTGAAACTAACCATTATATTCAAATTTAGGACTGGATCACATTGATATGATAAGTTAGGGACATAATTGAATGTTGGCTAATAGCTTAGAGATTAAAGTGCAAATATTTGATCCCCAAAGTGATAAAACCTTTCGAATTTTTTCATAAAGTCAGATGAACAAATTCTATTTGACATTTTCATCATCCTTTATTTAAATTTATTTGGATGAGTGATGAGATTTAATAAATTCTAATGAATATATTTATTATATTGTAAGTATTCATATTTATTTGGATGAGTGACGGAACTTATTCAATGCATCATCAGAGTACTATATATGTGTGTGTGTGTGTGTGGTTTTCAAAAAACTTACAAATCAACTTTTTCTTATACACACCCATGTGTAAGTACTAAACATACGCAAATTGAGAATTTAGTCCAAGAATCAATTTCTTTAGTTTATTTTCACAGGTAAGCATTTTATGTAGTATATTATTTCACGTGCCATGGAACGATGAATATTGGTACTATATGCAAGTTTTATGATTGTATAAAATTAAGTAGGGGTCCTATATGTATGTTATAAGGTTTTAGACTGGAGTTTAGTGGTGCTACATTCTATATCACCTATGTTCAATACAGCTTTTCATGTCTTCTTAAGTATGTTATAATGTTCGTTATGCTCAAGTATGGACTAATTACGCATTCCACTTATTTTTTTATGAAGAAATCATTCTCACCCCCTTCTTTCTCCCTTACAGGAAATTAAAAGTACATTGTAATCAAGGCATGAAAGGGTTGGCAAAGTGGCAAGTGAAAGAAGACCTACAAATCTTATTTTTATTTATTCAAGAATTTATTCAGTGTTGATTTAGACATCGGAACTTTTATTTAAATCTCTAGTAATTTTTTATTTGATGTCAGTTTTTAAGTTAAAGGTTGACTCTCTTTATTTTTATGAGAGTATTTAATAAAGCTTTAAGTTCAAGAAAGAATATTTTATATTCAAGATACGATTTGAGTGACACTCAAATTCTAGGAACTCAGGTTGCCACAAGTTCGATCACAACAATAGAGATGGATGGTCATAGATTCAAGTATTACTTCATAGCACTTGGTGCATTGATTTGTGGATGGATGCATTGTAGGCCTGTGATTGTAGTTGATGGGTACGTATCTTAATGGTCACTATGGTGAAAATCTATTCACGACATGTACACTGATACTAAAAAACAATCTATTCATACTCGCATTGGAAAATGAGGTAATGAGAATAATAGGTCTTGGACACTTTTCTAAATTTTTTAAGAAGGCTTATGGAGATAGGAAAGAATCGTATTTTTATCTTTGATAAACACAACAGTATCAAGAATGCAATTGAGATTGTATATCTCGGAACAATGCATGGAATTTGTTCAAATCACGTGTTAAAATTCTTGAAGATGCATTTCGGTATATCAGGTCACAATATAACACAATTATTTAATATGATTGTCCGTACATACACAAGATCAAAATTTGAATACCATATGCTATAGTTGGATACAATCAATGAAAAGATTATGAAGTAGGATAAGTTAGTTCTCTCAGTTATTTTTTGAATATACATGTAGACAAATTGTATATATTTTAACTTCATTATGATTTTTTATATTTGTAGGAAGAAGTTGGTCATGTCGATTAACATATACTCAAAAATGATATCAAATATAGTGATGAATGTCGTCACAAAGACATCCAAAAAATAGCTTGTTGAAGCTTCATTGAAGTCATTGAGACAAACTATCAAAGCTTGATTCTACAAAAATAGAGACACATAGTTCGTTCACAAAGCTAGAAAGCAAGTATGAGAAACTCATGAGAGAAATGAGGAAGAATTTGAGGAATTTAAGGGTAATACAATTTTCTATTACATGTTTTTGTTGGACAAGTGTTTCAATACTGAATACCGTATTTACAAGTTAGACACCGTATATGAAACAGTTACCATATATGCCAGAGTTACCGTTTTTGCATATAACTTTGAATATAATAGATTCAATTATATATATTACAGGTTTAATAATCTAACAATTGAAAAACGAATTAAAATTGAAAAACAATTGAACAATAAAAATTTTGACCCGAGGCCTATATTACACACAGTTTCCTAAAAACAAATTCACTCCCTCACCATCTGTGTTTGACGTTTAAATCAAGTGTCCATTTCTCAGGATACAACGGTATAACTAGTAGATTCTGAGCACTACATATACTACTTCGGCGACCTAATTTAGTGTCTGAACAATACCACCACCAAGACTCAAACAAAAAATAAAATATATGCAAACAAAACTCGAATTGTATTTTCAGATGAATTCGTGTGTTTTGGAATTGTAATGCAGACTGTATTCTTCATGTATTGAATAGTGGAAAACTGAGGCTTTATATAGACTTAATCTGGCCATTGGAGTTTAAGAAACCAAAAGTCCATTGCAATAATCATTGGAGTTTCATAATTTAAAAGTCATTGGAGTTTCAAAAACCAAAAGTCGTTGGAGTTTCAGAAACCAAAAGTTCATAACAAGAATCGTTGGAGTTTCAGAAATCAAAAGTCAAATGTTGGCCGACATTCGTGACACAGACCACACCTGCACACAGACCACACCTGCATACAAGTTTAAGGTCTGAAACCTATTTCGATCCGTGATTTGCACTTCCTCTGCACGTGCACAAGTGGAGTGAGTTTTTATGCTTTAAACTCCAATTTTTCATTCACCCGATCTTCATATTTGGCAAGTAAATACACGATTTCGATGCACTCATGGAGGAGAAAACAAATTAATCTTGATCTTCCAAAATAACGAATCGGGTCCCACTCATGCCAAAATCAGCCACATACTAATTTTTTCAACAATCCCGTACATGAATGAAAACTGGGAGTGACACACGAATGTAACACATGACAACTTGATAAAGTTCAACGGTTGAAACCTGCATAGGGTAGGTAGGTATTATAATCCATTTGAACATTTCCTTGGAAAATCATATTTACTTTAGTACCTAACCAGTAGACGCGATGATGTCTTTGAACTGTTATGTCATTTGCGTAAATGATGATATACTCCCCACAGGATTCTTCCTAACACATTTCAGTTCTCATTATTATGTTTGTTTTTGCTATGAACATACATCTGGTTCAATTAGAATTCACAAGAATATTGCCCCCACACAATTCCCTTAGAAGCGGCCTCACTTCCCTTTCACATAGGTGATTTCTTATTGCAAGTAACCAACATTACTTGGCTCAAATTTCGACGCATGAGATCATTAAAAGACTATTGTTTATCCTTCATCTTTAC
>CAIGRL010182336.1:0-12016 GCA_903798325.1 Fraxinus xanthoxyloides | reverse complement strand
AAGTAAATTTTTGAGCTTAGCCAAACATGCAAATGGTAATTATGGTGGCAAGCCTTAAATTACTGATTACAACTTTCTATGGGCCATTGAATTTCGAAAGCAGAGACAAATTGGTTTGGGCTAAAATAGAACGATATGAAATAGATGTGAAAAAAAGCCCACATATTGCACTGGAAGCAACTGTAGTTGGTGAGAAATTTACACAAGCCCTTCCCTCTCCACCTGCGATAGAAATATGTCATTTAGAAAGAAAAAAGATGATTAGAAGTTTAATAACCCTAACTATTACCAGTTGAGCATCATCCCTTTAATGTGGTCGTTATAATTAGTATCAAAGTTAGCACCCTCAAGGAATGACCCTCGTTGCAACCAGGGCAACTCGAGGAAGGCTATTTTCAATAGAAGACTGGTTTTGTGAAGTCACTTAAGAATATGATTTGCCATGGACGTTGATTATGTAGAAAACCGTGGAATAAAATGACCACAATAGTATCTCATATCATTAAGGTTCAAACTTACTTTGTGGGATCATAACTGCGGGATCATAACTAATTGAATAACGTTTTCTTGCAAGCCAGTTTTAAAGGTGAGTTCTATCTACCCAATATGGTTGTTACAATCTCAATAGAGTTCAAATTTTCTTAGAAATCAAAATTTTGGACCAGGAAACTGGACTTAGATATTGTGATCGGGTTGCACTTGTTTACTCGAGGTCAAGCCAAAGTATAATCGAAACATCAAGATTCAAGAACAATCTATATTTATATTAGGCCACTCTAGTATGATATACAAACGATTTTTTGGAGATTGTTTTGAAAATAGGTAGAACCTAATATTGCTCGATTTCACCTGTGTACTTTTAATAAGCTGTTAATAAGCAACTGTCAAAGTAGACGCAGAATTCAAGAAACGAACTTCGTTAATTTTCCCTCTCAAAGCTCAACACACAGTTCGACAAAATATATATTCAGAATTGCAGATTCCGTATTTCTTATCAAAGTTTGCCAAGAAATTCTGATGGCAAATTCCTCATTTCTTTGCTTAATCCTCCTGGTGACAATTATGGGTGCCACCACCGGCGTCAACCTCGTTTCCGCCGCAAACCCCCCTCCACCATCACCCTTTCCATCTTCAATCCAACTACCCCACCAACGTTTTCCAGCCACCACTTATCCGCAATCATCTCCACCGCCGCAGTTGAAACTGGCCGAGGTTCAAAAACAACAGTTGAACAACATAATCGACGCCCTAATAGGTGCCGGGGACTTTGCAGGATGGATCAATTTCCTCTCCTCCACCAACCCATCATCCCTGTCATTCACCGCCACCTTCTTCGTTCCGAGCAACGACGCCATCTCTCAGTTCCCAACCGCCACCGCCGCCGGAATGAACTTTGACCCTTTTATTGTACCTTACCATATAGTCCCACAGCGCCTCTCTTTCTCCGATCTTCAACAGTTTTCCACCCTCACGCGCCTCCCCACTCTCTACCCTTCAAAGTACATTGTCATCACCAACAATTCTCGATTCAATTTCACAGTCGATGACACTCTAGTCACCGACCCAGATATTCTTGTGAGTGCTGCTTTTTCAGTTCATGGAATAAAAAATGTTCTTGATTACAATGTCTATGGCGGCAACAACGGTCTCTTTTCACCACCACCACCGCATCCAGACAACACAACAGCATCGACGCAGGTGCCTATACCAATCCTTGTGCCACCACCGCCAAATGACGGGAAACCAGTGGACGAAACTATTCTTGACGTGAGTTTTGGCGTGGCATGCTTCTGCGATGTGTTCACCATCATTTTTTGGATTGGTTGTGCTGTTTTTGTATCCAAGATTCATTGAAATTCACGTATATTGATTAGTTTGATAGTGATAGTTAGAATTTGTATAGAGGAAAAACGATTTCAGTATTGGATGATTTGATTGAAGTCTAACAAGTTCAAGAAGTTTGACCTTTTTTTTTTTTTCCGTTTTTGTTTATCAAGCACAGCATTGCTCCTTATATTTTTTCATGGTTGTACTACATGCATATCACAATCACAAATTTATTTACCAACGAATGATGTGACCAGATTTGACTGGGGTAAATTTTCATTAATAAAAAAGAAATACTACATGCATTCTTTTTGATACCTCATCAACTTGTAAAAAATTGCGTAAATAGTGATGTACAACAAGCATTTTCCATTTTTCCCGTAAGCAAGATATGCAGAAAACTTACCCTACATTGTGGTGAATTGAACTGTGGCATGGCAATGTTCTTATACATCAGTCTTTTCTTGATAGCAAACACAATAACAACATAAATGACATAGACTAAAATATCAACACTTCACACTTGTTAACTAATATAGTACAAAAAGATGTCTCCAAGTCTAGAACTTTACAACAAGAAATTTTGTACTTCAATACTTATCTTTGCCAATGATATGAACAAGATATCTCTATACACCCAGTTGAAGCCAAGTTCTTGAACTAGCCATTTATTCCCGAATAGAGTACTGGATGCAATCCATTCCGATAACATTCTTATGTAGTAATTCCAACAACAACGTTGTTCACCTAATAAATTACAATTACATCAGCCTAATTTATCTTCTGGGTTTTCAGCAACAAAATAGTAACAGCAACAACAAATTAACAGAAATGTGTGAAGGAAAAAATTGGTGGGAGAAGTGAATTAACTCACCAACTTGCCGCTTTCATCGACAGTCGTGGGATTCTGAACGACAACTGTTTGATTCTGAGCATGGGATGCAGCCTGCATCGGAAAGAGCAGTTCAAATCATTGAATGCCACATTAGATTATTGCAATTTCAGTGTATATGATACAAAATCAACCAACTCACCGTGGAGGTAGACAGATTTGATGTCGTTGTAGAGTTTCCATCAGGTCTTAGCACAGGAATTGGGATTCTTGATTCACCCATCTGCAGAAGAATAAACAAGTTAGGAACAGCATAAAAATATTATCTTATATATCATGATTAGACTCAATAGTAATATTACACATTTCGCAGAATTTGGCACCTCAAGAGGATCACAAACAAGAGATCTTTTATGCAGTAGAAAACAAAAGCAATCACAAAAATCCTCATATAAATCTATGTAAGCATTTAAGAATATAACTCCAGGAAAGGAGAATAAAATAAACGGTGTACGCCGTAAGGAATATATACTGAGCATTTTTGTGAGCAAGGGTATTATTGCACAAAGTAAATACCGAGGTACTAACATTCACAGTTGTGATGTACTGACAAATTGCACATTTAACTGACGGAGCTCCAGCTGGATACATCAGCATAGTTTGACAGTTTCCACAGTTTACATGAGCAACATGATTAGGTGCTGCAAATCCATCATTCAGTGGTAGATAGTTAATGATTTGAAGATAAGAGCAAGACTAAAGTCACTCAAGACAGGAACTATCCAAGTATTAAACCAGGGTTAGTATGGTAGAGGATATTTCACAATCTATAATACTTTCAAAAACATTTTTAAAGAGCTTATCAAACCAATTTTGAAAGAGGAAAAGGTTAACAATTTAGATATATCAAGATTCAAGCATATGTAACAATAATACACTTTTCAAACTTCAGTACCAGGCACAAGGTTCACTGTTCGACAGCAGGAGCATCTGACACTGGTAGCCCCCCGTGCATGCATAAGTAAAGTACGACAACCTCCACATATCAGCTGAGCCATTTCCATTCCTAAAAGTTGTCATAAAACTTCAGGAAATATGTCCATGACCAGAAAAAGGAACAAATTATGTAATAAACATGCAAGGGTATTAAATAAATGCTTGCTTGGAAATCAATGTGCATCCAAGAAAACATAACTACTAGCATACATGATAAATTAAGCCTATACTCTCTCAAACATTCTCAATAGTAGGTACCCTATAGCAAACAGCGTATTTGACCTCACAAACTCTTTTAATATAGGAAAAACGTCTTAGATGTCAACCACTCTTGACCTGTTGATTCATTCACTATAGAAAAGAAATGCATCCTATGCAAAGGCTCTAAGCAGAAACATGATTTACTTCGTGGTAGCAACGTGAAGGAATATTTTGGATTCTTAAAACATACTTTATTATGCACAGAACTTGTTTACGACATTAATGAAAGCAATGAAACTAAAGGGAAGATATATGGAATAACAATTACAAGCATTCTGCCAAACTTCAAACAAGTTGGCTTGACTAGAAACTGAAGAATATATAGGATAATATAAACATCTACAAATAAGGTGAAAAATGATGGCATGAAATCAAACAAAACGAATAAAGTACAGCTCCATCTGAGAACAATGTGCGTCCCGAATATCATTAGTCAGCAAAGAGCAAAATATCATGCCTGCAGGTAGATTCTCCGCCTAAATCTTCTAAAATATTTTCAACTAGAACAAACTGAAGCAAAAACAAATATACTAACACTTTGCCTAAAAAAAATCTCAAACTCCGCCTTTTATCTGCATTTATCTTCTTACTTAACCTTGTCCATTTATGCAATGACTGACTGCAGAGAACACTAAAATGTGATAGCTCAGAAATCAGAATGTGCTTAACTTTCTGATGTGAAATAGCAGCACATCTGTAAAGAAGTGGACAATACCAGGTGGTGGAACAGCAGTAACTGCATTACACAATGCACAGCAAACATTGGTAGCTCCCGTGGGATAGAGGAGGACAGTCCTACACCCACCGCACGCTACTTGGCTCTGCATATCTGCAAACCCAAAATTTAGAACAGACAACTCATGAGAACAACTGAAACTCCCTATTCTTTTCCAACTCATTCACATCAAATTTCTACATTCAGTAATTTCACATGATCGCATAAGGACAGATAAACCATGTAAACAACATAAACAAACATCTTAAATGCTCCAACGTATCAAATTAATTCATTTCCGTACAAATAAATGCACAAAAAAACAACCTTTTACTAATTTGACCCATTAAACAAATCCAAGAAAAACCCATCGAATTTATATGCACAACTGAAACAAGAAAATATTAGATTTCATAAAGAAAATTCGCCAATCTTCTAAATCCAGGCCAATACTGATTAATCGTAAAAAATCGCAAACCCTAAGCACTGCAACAATTTAAAAAAATCGCATACCACCAATTACGAAATTTCAACGCCTGGCAGATTGAAAAATTATCAAAAGGAGAATTTCTTACCCTATGAAATTATTTTTAACAGAATTTTGAGCGGATTAATGGAAATCGGATCTGTAGATTACTGTAATGATAAAACAAAAAAACAAAAAACAAAATGCTTTGATTTTTTCCCGATGTGGAATTGGATTGGATTGGATTGGATTATAAATGTTCTCAGTTGGAAATTGCAAAAGCGACAGGAATTTTGGCTTTTATAGAGAGAAAAATATATATATATATATATTCCAACGGAGAAGACACGGAATTGGATCTTCCTTCCTCTTTCAATTATTAGTTTATTACACACATGATTCAATCCTATTAATATAATATAATACTTTCTTCTTTTTCCTTCTCCTTTAAGTTTAATTTTCCCTCTTCAAGTAACTCTATAATTATTTAATTAGTATAATTATGGCTCTTTAGCCTTCGAAAATCGAAAGTGAAAAAAAGTCCTTGTTTAACTATTTGTTTAGAAAAGATTATACCAATTTTTAACTTCAAATTTGGATAAGATTAATTATGTAAAGTTTTGAGTAACTATAACAATGGTTAATGAAGATATCATTCTCGCAGTAATAATAACTCGAGTTTTAAATTGTTGTATTAATGATCACTAGGTTGAAAAACTAACATTAAATCCTATGTAGCAGATTAAGTATCAACATGTTACTGAAAGGTGTTTGGTGTAGATTAAAATTAGATTTTTTTAGTAAATTGTGATAGAAGTTTTTGAGATGTGGTTGAAAAGTTGTATGACTCATGAAAGATGTAGTTAATATTGATTGTTTGACTTTGATTTGGATTAAAATCGAATTTTAATCAGGACCAAACAGGAGCTAAATGGGGTTGTTTATTTCGTCAAGTCAATAAAATTGGGGATATAATTAAAAATTAAGCACATTCAAATGAAAAACACAATTCAAAATTGGTTCTGGTTTTTGGGCATAAATCAAAGTTGGCTTGACATAGTAAATAGCATTATTTGGTGACACATTGGTACTCAATGGTGTCATAAGATTTAATGTTTCTATTTTTGACAAAACAATCGTAAAAGTAATAATCATTTGACATAATTAATCCTTGTGGAACTTATAAATACTATTCACTTATCCACTACTAATTTCAATATATTTATAATATTAACAACTCCCAAACATGCTTTTTGATTCTCCATTAAAAAAAATCGTTTAAACTATAATTCAAGTATTAAAACTTGAATTTTGTTAATAAATGACTTATTTTGATAATAAAACAAATGAGAAAAACAGTGTTGGAATTGTTAGCCATTACATGATTTAAGCGGGGAAAAAAAACATTTTCCTTCATTCCTACAGAAAAGGTTTGTTCCCTATTATTTTGGTTCCATATAGTGCAACCTCCAAATAAATTTCTCCCAACCAAAACATTTTAAAAGAATGGCTCAAACCCATCTTTCATAGCAATGCATCTACCTTCTTGACATCTCTCACATGTTGATACCAACGTAAATTATTCGTATCGAAATATTATAACATATAATTACAATAGGTTTGATGGAGGAAGGCTTGATCTCTAAATGGAATTTTCGAGGAACTTAAACATACAAGAGCATAAAATAACAAATAATTTCTTCCCCGTGTATTTCTTTTCTCTCTCTTTAGATAAAGATTTAAAATTCATGAAAACTCCTACTAATTTCTAGATAATAATCTCTAACTCGTTGGCACCTATATAATTGACAAATGATGGCATTAATAATTTTTCACGATGGCCATTGAGGTAAGGGCTACTTGATGTGCACTCATGTAGAGTACCACATGATAGGCCGTCTATCCCTACAGGCTCTATATCACTACGTTGCCCTCTACGTTCACATAGACCATCTACCACTGTAAGGCCGTCGACCACCACCGCCGCCCCACCATGAGGATCTCTACGTTTACATAGGCTGCCTACCACTATGAGGTCGTCGACTCACATGAGGTTGCCTACCACATTGAGGTCGTCTACTACCATGAGACTCTCTACTTCGCATAGGCCATCTACCACTACAAGGCCGTCGACCACCATGAGGTTATCTATCACCATGATGTCATCTACATTTACATAGGTCGTTTACCACTACAAGGCCAATGCTACACTTAACCATATAAATAGCAATAAGCTGGACGAAAACCGTTTACCGGCAAACTTGGGCACAACCAACCGCTTGAGGAGTGGAGGTCATCCCATCAGAACGTGGGGGAAGTGGGAAGATTTACATTGGACATGTGGTGCCATTAACTGTTGAACGAGTGCTTTACATCAGGCGCCTATAAATACCCATAAGGTGAGAAAGGTGTGGCCCTGTTTGAATTCCAATTATATTCTTCCTACTTTCCTAAACAACGACTAATTCTCACGCCAGATGTGTGTCAGGGGAGAAATTCCCGACCTCATTTTACAGGTAGCATTCACCGATCGGAGTAGCCGGAACACCCTACATGTCAAGGAGACCGCAGAAGTATATCTCGCTACAATTTCATAGCGCCATCTATTGGAAATCACTGAACACAAAAGCTATGTCAAGGAGTCGGACTAGGAGTGAAACGCGTATGGTCAAAAATGCGGTAGAGATGAAGAGCCAATTCAATACCCTGGAAACTTAATTGGCATCTATGATGGCCCTCTTGCAGAATGAAATGCAGAAAGTCGCAGCCCCACCACAGAACCCGTCGGAGGTCGTACGTGAGCAACCGCCACAAGTGGTGCAAACAATTATACCGTCTATTACTCAGCCAACATTGGAGGATTTAGAGACTGCAGGGGTTGCATTTTCGCAGATTTCCCGACCCATGATGAACTTGGAAAGGAAGGTGGAGGAGATGATGACCTAGAAAACAGATGATGCATTAACCAAGATGAAGGATAGGTGAAATCAAATAGTTTTGGAAGAAGATCATTTTGCACCTGAAATCATGGCAGTTCCTTTACCGAAAGGATTTAACAAACAATGATAGAAGCATGCGATAGAGTCACAGATCCGCTTGACCACTTGGGGACTTTCATTGATTTAATGAGGCTCTATGCAACCCCAGACGCAATGATGTGCCGGTCCTTTCCCCCGACACTTAGGAAAGAGGCTAAAGACTGGGTGGCCACTTTGGCACCCAGGTCTATGAAGACTTTTGATGAGCTTTCCAAGAGTTTATGGCATACTTCATGAGTAGAAAAGGAAGCGGAAGACTTTTATTGGATTGATGCAGGTTGTGCAAGAGAAAGACAAATCTATACAGGAATACTTGGCTAGGTTCAGCCGGGCGTCACTTGGTATAAATGACCTTCAATTGTCTATAGTGGTAACTGCATTAATAAATGGGATGCGGAACCAGACCTTTAAGATGTCACTCTCCAAAAACTCTCCAAAACTGATGCATAATCTATTGAAAAAGGGTGACATGATGCAGAAGAAGCTGAGAAAGTCACTAAAAATCTCAGAGAGGGATGGGTGGCAAAAAGTCACAAGTGAAATATAGGTAATGAGAAAAAACCTATTGATAAAGACAAGCCGATGAATGAGCGCATAGTTGGTACACTCAGGATCAATCGAGTAGGCATAGGCAAGAAGAGGTCAAAACCTTCACCCCTTTAAATACTCCGCGGGCCAAGATATTGATGGAAATTTAGGACTGAAAGAGATTATTGGCCAAGACCAATGGTGGAGTCTACCAGTAAGAGAGACAAGAGCAAGTACTGCCATTTCCATAAAGATCATAGCCACGCCATAGAAGAATGCATCCATTTGAAGGAGGAGATCGAGCGCCTCTTGAAGCGAGGTTTTCTGACTAAGTACACGATGAATGATCAAGGTAAGCAGAAGGTTGATGACCCACCACCGCCCAGGGCCAATGTTATAAATGTGATTATTAGATGGATCGCAGCTGGGGGACTCGAACTCGGCTAGAAAGAGCTATGAATGCATAGTCGGGGTCTACTCCATTCAAAAAAAGGCTAGTTTCAATCAAAGTATCACTTTTGGTAAGGAAGATTTAATAGGCGTGGTAACCCCCATGATGATGCCTTGGTGATAGTTGGCGATATAGTGGACTACGATGTCAAAAGCGTGTTTGTTGATGGCGATAGTGCAACGAACATCCTCACTTGAGAAGCATTTGTGGGATTGAAAATTTTGTTAGAAAAATTGAAAGCAGTATCCATCCCCTCATAGGATTCGGAAGGGCTACTGATATCAAAGGGAGTCTTGGAACTACCAGTGACATTGGGTACTTAATTCGCAAGTGTGGTGATCTTAACGAAATTTTTAGTTGTCAAGTCCCTCGGGCATATAATGCAATCTACAGCCCTTGCTAAATGCTGCTAGGGAAATTCCTTCCACTTACCACCAAGTGATTAAATTCCCAACCAGTCATGGTGTGGGGTAGTGAGGGGTGATCAACAATCTTCGAGGAAGTGTTATGTTGACAGTATACAAATGAAAGGATCTCCACCAGTTATGATGTGGATCTTGAGCCTCCAAGTGGGCGAACTGATCCCCACGATACTACGGAAAAAAAATTGGTGACAGAAGGGCGTAAATTTAGCGTGGGGGCAGACTTGGGCCAAGAGGAAAAAGAAGAATTGGTGAACTGTCTGTCTAGCAATTTAGACATTTTGCGTGGTACCCGAGCGATATACAAGGGATTAATCCATCTGTTGCGCAACATCGCCTTGGTGTTTTACCGGGCGCTAAGCCGATAAAATAGAAAAAAATCTTACCCCGGAGCAGCAGGCTGCGGCGAAGCCCAATGTCAATAAACTACTGCAGGCAAGATTCATTAGAGGGGTACAGTATCCCATATGGTTGACAAATGTTGTCATGTTGAAGAAATCAAATGGAAAATGGTGTATGTGTGTAGACTACACCGGACTCAATAAAGTGTATCCGAAAGACTCGTACTCGCTACCCGGAATAGATCACTTAGTAGATGCCACATCAGGTCAAGAACGATTAGATTTTCTAGATGCATTTTCTAGGTATCATCACATCTCCATGGCAGAGTCGTACTAGGAGAAAACCTCATTCATAATTGATGATGGGACGTACTGTTACACGGCCATGTCGTTCGGTTTGAAGAACGTCAAAGCAACTTATCAGAGAATGGTGAATAAGGTCTTCTAAAACCTGGTTGGGAGTGTCATTAAAGCATATGTAGATGGTATGAACGTCAAAAGTATGAAGGCCAATGACCGTGTAAGTGACTTACAGGAAGTGTACAACATTGCCCGACAAAATAGACTAAAGTTCAATCTAGAGAAGTGTATTTTTGGAACAGCGAGCGGTAAGTTCTTGGGTTTTATGATAACACAAAGAGGCATCGAAGCAAATTCGGATAAAATTTGAGCCATTCTAGAGATGAAGAGCCTTGAAAATAAGAAGGACATCTAAAGGCAGATAAGTCAGGTAGCAACGCTGAATTGTTTTATGAGTCGAATAGCAGAAAAGTACTACCATTTCTTCAAGGCGATTGAGGGCTCTACCAACTTCGAATAGACTAAGGAGTGTGAGGAGTCGCTTGAATCCTTGAAACATTCATTGCAACAGCCACTGATCTTGACTAGGCCATATGCAAGGGATGTGCTATGTCTATACTTAGCAGTATCAAAGCATGCGGTACTGATGAAGGAGTTTTCAAAGGTGCAAAGCCTAGTTACTACATCAACCAGGTGTTGAGGGGTGCAGAAACACGCTATAACCTTGTATAGCAGTTGGTGTTTACATTAATTATAGCAGTCAAAAAGTTGAGGCCGTATTTTAGTCTCACACCGTATAAGTCATGACCGATCAACCCGTCAAACAAATTTTACATCAACCTGAGACGTTGGAGAGGATGTTGAAGTGGGTAATCGAGTTGAATGAATTTGACATTGAGTTTAGACCAAGAACGATCATCAAGGCACAAGTGTTGGTAGATTTTATCGCAGAGCTTACAACTCTACCTGATTACCCCTCGCAATTGGAAGCGGATTGAGAAATCTTCTTAGATGGATCCTCGTATGGTGAAGGGTCCGGAGCAGGCATCAAATGATAGGGCCGAAATTTGAAGAGTTAGAGTACTTGTTACGCTTTGAGTTCCCGAAAACAAATAATGATGCTAAATATAAGGCAGCTATCACGGGCCTGAGTTTGGCAGCTAAACTAGGATGACATCAGTTGAAATTTGCATCGACTCTCAATTGATCGTTGGACAAGTGACATGTGAATTCGAGGTAAGGGACAACAATATAGCATCCTATCTGATGAAAGTGAGGGACCTGCAAGGGGATTGTGAGTTTCATGATAACCAAAGTCTCTCGCAGAGACAGTGAGTAGGCAAATGCCATGTCTAACCTGGCATCGACAAATCCGAAGAATCTACCTAGCACAACAAATGTACAAGTCTTGTGACAGATGAGCATTTTGGTTAGACCTATTGGTAGACTACCTGACAGAGAAAAAATTGCTGAAGGATGCATCTAAAGCTAGAAGGCTGAAAATTTGAGTTGCCTCATTCACAATAATTGATGGGCAGCTTTACAAACGATTATTTACCATGCCATATCTGAAAGCTTGTGCCCAATCGAGGCTCATGAGGTGTTACTCGAGATACACTCGAGAATTTGTGGCAATCACCAAGGGACAACTACCCTTGCCTTCAAAGCTATGCGATAGGATACTAAAGGCCAACGATGAAGGAGGATGCAAAGAAGTTGGTAAGAAAGTGTGATTCATGTTAGGGTCTGTTTGATTGCACCATGGAAAATAGAGTGGAAAGAAAATATTTTCCAGGGAAAATATTTGCCTAGAACTTGTTTTCCCGGGAAATGTCAATT
>CAIGRL010182323.1:0-16692 GCA_903798325.1 Fraxinus xanthoxyloides | reverse complement strand
ATTTAAAAATATATTCAATAATCTACATTTGACCTGAAAAATCATAATGGGTGTGTTTGAGCCACATTATTTTGGAAGAATGTATTCTGGAATAGTAGATTGATGGAGAATGTGTTATTGAAAAAGAATGAAAAATTATTGATGTGATGGAAAATATTATTTTATTGAAGAATGTGTGGTTGAAAATGAGTAGAAGAATAAAAATAAGAATTTTAATGGGTACCAAACAGAGGCAATATAAGATGCTGTATTGATTAATGAACATATTGACAGAACCACCATATATCATGTTCATGTAATATACATTCCATGAGGCATGTTATCAATGCAATACATGTTAGTTTCAATAAATAATGGTTGTGAGCTCCNAAAAATCATAATGGATGTGTTTGAGCCACATTATTTTGGAAGAATGTATTCTAGAATAGTAGATTGATGGAGAATGTGAGGTTGAAAAAGAATGAAAAATTATTGATGTGATGGAAAATATTATTTTATTGAAGAATGTGTGGTTGAAAATGATTAGAAGAATGAAAATGAGAATTTTAATGGGTACCAAACAGAGGCAATATAAGATGCTGTATTGATTAATGAACATATTGACAGAACCACCATATATTATTGTTCATGTAATATACTTTCCATGAGGCATGTTATCAATGCAATACATGTTAGTTGCAATAAATAATGGTTGTGAGCTCCGTCATTTTCTGCATCTCCACAATTATTTTCTTTACTTTATCAATGCAATACCTAGGAGGTATGGCACATGTCTTATACTGTTCTCATGTTATGGTCACTATACATATTTAATATGCAAGACTGGTAACATCTGCAGAGATAACTGTGGTACTTACCTCTGACTTGGGTGTGTTATGTCTCCAGTTCATTGGAAATTATCAGGAAACATGTGGTATCAGGACTGGTTGGGGTGCTGGTAAGTGCCATCTTGTTTTGTGGCTAATTCATTGCTTTGACTGCTTACAATGGAAGCTTAAAAGTATATCAAGTATCTTTCATGTTTTTTCCTTTACCTTTTATCCACTATAAGCTCCTTGATTATCTGAATGTCTTCTCTATCTCTTTATTCAATGTAATGCAATTATAAATGGAGACTTCTGTTAACTCTGTGAACTGCATAATATCTATTGCCAGTCTATGGAACTCAGCCTCTTGCGAATATCTGATGTTACATATTTTTGGAGGAAATATCTTTGTTCATTTAATTATCCCAGATTTTGGAGAATAATCCTAAGCTAGAACTTGGAATTTAAGACTTGCACTTACGTGGATACAATAACTCTGGAGCATTGGTAAACAAGGGGGGTCACTTTACATTTTTCCTCTCTTAGGGGAATAGTCAAGTGGTTGGGGAAGGCCAAAGCTGCATCTATCTTTTCTGGCATTCCATTGATCAATAGGAAATGGGGTTGGGTGCAAGAATTTTAATCTATAATTAATTAAATACTTAGCAAATTTCATCATTTATGTAATGAAATCATGGGAACTGTCATTAATAATGGGTTGGATGTGTTCATTACTGAGGAGAAAGGATTGGATCCATTCAAAATTAACTTATCTTTCAATTTACAATCACCCATTACAGAATGCTGTAATCTGAATACATTGACTTTCCAAGACGTTAAAGGTGAGGTTCCAGTGGCCCTCTCCTTTTTCATTTGTTCCACATTTTTTTTTTATATGGGAACTGATTGCTGAATTGAATGTTACTGAAACTACTGAATCGAAAATCTGAGATTCATTCTGAGACATGGTTACCATTTTCCATCTGGTTCCATCAATTATTACTGAATGGAGATATTCTAAAACCAAGTGTAGGATAGCCCCACTAATACTGGTGGTTGGTCAATGGGGCACAGAGGAAAAATGAACCCATTCATTCTCATCAAACCTTGCTATATTATATACATTTTTCTGGTCATATTCGAGAACACAAATTTGTCTCTTCTTATCCAAAAGAGAAAAAATCACTCCAGAGTTAAGCTCTAGCTTATCAAATTCCTGAGAGTGATTACATAAATTCCAACTTTGATTTCTCTATCTCCTGAATTTTCATTAGAAAGCTACTCTATTTTTCTCATTTCTCTCAGGAAATATGGCGTCAGCTTGTATATATGACTTTGCATCTATAGCCACATGCTTAGCTTGAATGCAACCAAAAATTCAGCTGAAATTTAACAATAGAGGGTTGACATGCGTAAATCTGGCTAAAAACTGCAATGTTGTTCTATTAAATAAATGTAATAGTGGGTTTCTTTTCACGAGCTTAAATTTGAATAACATGTAAATTTGTACTCTGCAAATTTTTTTAATAACTAATGAATTAGCGTGTGTGGATTATTCAGTAAACTTATTGTCATCCTTTCATGATGCAGTTATATTTGCAGAAGCAGTTGCCCTTATAGCTGCTAGCACTGTTCATCGAGTTTGTATCACAACCTGGTAATGCAATAATGTTTCTGATATTTTTATATTTTTAAGTGAAAGTCCATTTTTAAATGTCGATTTCATTTGAGTTCATAAAGTCATGGGCATTTTACAATGCAATACAAGTGGTCCCATTTAGAAAACATGAATACTAGAAAGTTTAAGTATGACCAAAGGAGTCCTTACTCGTTGATCTCTAGTTTGGTTAAATCAAAAGATTCCCTGATCTCAAACTTATGTTGACTAAGTATTTCAGACAATGTACAAGCTTAACGTTCAAGAATAAAATCACATTTTCATATTTTACTATGAAATGCACTTTATCTATTGTCCCAGCCCCTACCTATAAAGACTTTGTAAAGAAGAAGGGTCTAAGTTTCCAAAATGTTAAAAGGGTAAATTTGTGCATTCAGTGCGTAGTTAGAATCTGAACTGACATCTTTGTCCTGCACCGATGAATTTGGAGTTTCGATCCATTTTGTCATCCCATCCATACGTGTCTTACCGTATGTAACATAATAAAACCATGTTACTCTGTCCAATCCATCTCGTGTGAGGCATCATCCCTTTTTGGGGTGGCTTCCACTTCTCTGAAGGGACCATTCTCATAATCCAGGGAAATGCTACTCTATTGCTCTAGTGACTGGCCATGAGATATTGATATATGTAATAAACTGCCTCACTATGGAATCTTGGGACTGGCCATGAATTTCGATTTTATTTAGTAAACTTAATTTCATGTACCTTCTCAAATCATACCTTATTCAAATTTACTGACGAAAACACTTCAATACTATTAACAATTTAATTGCTATGGGGATTTTTGTAACACTGATTAAGTTTTTTTGGACATGCCAATGCAGCTTTTTGTTTTCTGCTGGGCTATTATATGAGATCAGCAAACTTTCAGGAATGATGCTCTCCAAGAGTGAATCAAAAAGTAAAAGGTATTGAGTCGAAATTGGTGCCTTAGAGGACCTGCGTTCAGAAACTCCTCTTTTTCCCCTTCTCTTGTGGCTTTCATTAGGTACTTGCGAAACTGAGATTCATTGGTTAGTGGTATTTATTGAAAAGTTTGAATATGGATGGTTAAATTGTGACTTTTACTAAGTTGCCTTATTAATATATAGATATAAACTCGTATGGCTTCTTTCTTTTTCAGATTTATATGATATACTTCAATAAGACTTGTATGCATTATTCACATCGTGAAAAATATATAAAATTGATATAAATGTAAAAAAAATTGACGAGGCCCGGAATGGGCCATCAAATATTTGGCTATGATGTTAGGCACGACTCACTTTATACCTCGTTGTTTGCTATGAAATGGAAAATTTTAGATTCATTATGATGTTTGACACCGACAAACTTTATATTTTTTTACTTTGTCCTACATTAATGATGACGCAGCACATAGAGAAAGATGCTTTCTTCCCCTAGAATCTTGGAGATCCATCCTTTAATGCTGATTTTCCCCTAATTTATATATAATGAATTAAAGTTGTGGGACAATTTCATCTGGTCTCTTCTTCTTTTTTTTTTTTTGGGAAGTGGAAGTCTAATTAGGGCCGTGCTTGTAGGGCATGCTAGGCCTTTTTCGATGAAATTGCTCGGCATGGTTCATGTTTGTTAACTACTTTATATAAAAGCTTAAACGGATAGAAAGTGATTCAATTCAAGGTTAAAATTGTATAATTTTTTAATCAATGCACAATTTTCATAAATTGATCGTGTAAGCCTTCTCTTCAACAAAGTTATTGGTAGATTATTTGTGACATTTCACATTGAGGAATTTTGCGTCTCTACCTATCAATTGTATTACCGTTATGGAGTTAGCATATCGACAAAAGATGCTCTAGTTACATGGACAAATTTTACGCCTCTACTTATATCGTCGCGTTATTGTACATCCTTCACTAGAATCTTGGAGATACATCCCCAGTGCTCCACTTAAAATTATTAATTGATGAATATGAGTTGTGGGACTACTTTTCCTTTTTCTCTTTTCTCGTTTGCATTTTATTTTTCTTTTTTGAAGTGAAATTCTAATTGGGTTAGGCAAAGTAAGAAAGAACTTGCTAGAAATCTCATTGACTGGAAACTGTGTATTTCCAACCCAATCGTGCCACATCTATAGACCTTTACAAAAAGAAACTTAGATAAAGACTATTTGTTCATCCGGTGATTGGACTTTGCTCCACCGCCAGTGGCGGCGGCGGCCATCTTTTTCTGACCACTGCCACGGCCATTATTTACGTAGCCACTCTAATTCGATATTCATAATTATCACGTGACTGAAAAATCAGTATATCAAAGCTCCATCGAAAGTGCTTTTTCCCCTAACGCACCATTGATGAAGAAGAGTAAGGAGTCCCATCCATGCTTTGGATGCATTCGAACTACAATTTTGTATTAACCACGTCTTTATTGATCATTATCTCGCAAAAGTTAAAAATTGTACCAACAACGTCCAAAGTGAGTCGAACCTACCTAATATATGTGCGAACTATCCAAATAGTAAAGGGAACAAATAAATAGGCCGTGTTTGTTTTGTTAAAATCGAATTTTAATCTAAATCAAAGTCAAACAATCAATATTGACCACATATTTCATGGGTCACAAAGTTTTTCAATCGTACATTTCAAAATCTTTTATCACATTTTACTAAAAATCTAATTTTAATTCACATCAAACATCCACATAGTCTTCACATGTGTATCATGATGGATGATCGAGAAGCTGCCGACTCAAAAGACGAGGAATCAAATTGGGTGATTAGCAACATTATCTAAAAAGAGTAGAAAGAATCTTCTTCTTTATCATCTTCTAAAAAGTTGTATAAACTTTAATCCGATAGCAATATAATCAAACACCCAAAGTGAGAAAATATCGTTTCAATTTGACATTGATCTAATCGCTTTAGTTTCATGTTTATCAAACGCATTAGGGATTCAATCCCTAATTGTGCTATGCTATTGAGAACTTTTTGAGAAGGGGGTCGTGCACCTTGATAGGTGAGGGAACTTGTTGCGACTTGAGTAATTGGAGATTAAATGTACAAGTCATTTATGATTCACTTTACCGTAAACTCACTTTCACTTGAATATAGATTTTTCCTGATCTATTACGCACATAGGAGAACAAGGATTTCGTGAAAACAATAACCCGATCTGTTATGTCATAAATAACTTTATAAAGTCTAACCTCTTCGCATCAGGCAATGTTTCAAGAGGACATTATGCAACCTTTCAACCAAGAATAAAATTATTTATGGACCGTTGATCAACCACGCCATTTTAACTTCGGATTTAATGGTGGCTACTCGCTAAATATATTGAACATTTTTATTTCATCGATAGGTAGAGTGACGACAAATATTTTGATTTTAGCGGTGGAAAATCGGTGAAGTAACTAGGTACCTTTTATAAGCTCCATTGAAAGTGTATTTTGTTAGGAATTTACTTACAATCTTTCTTTTTTTTGTTTAATTAAAAGCTGTGACCAAAATTATACCTTCAATAAGTTCTGTAAATTTCGTTGGCAATCTTGGAGCATTTAGATAGTTGTTCTAGGGGGCGGATCCAGAAAGGATCTTCAGTGGGGGCGAAACCAAAAAATTTTGGAGAAAAATCTGAAAACCTAAAAAAGTCTGGACAAAAAAAACTAAAAAAATCTGAATAAAAATCGGGAAATCTAAAAATTGAGTGGGGGCGGCGGCCCCAACTGATCCTCGAGCAGGTCCACCCCAGGTTGTTCATGTGGAATCTCTCTAGCTGGTCTCTAATATTTTGTTCTTATAACAAACCATTTACGTGTCCATTTAAATGTCACTACATTTTAGCTTGTGAGTCTAATATTTTGTTCTTATAACAAACCATTTACGTGTCCGTTTAAATGTCACTACATTTTAACTTGTGAGATTAGCTTTTCACTTCACAAGTGAGAAATATTACATACGTTGGTCTATCCGTAATAATAATATTTGTATCTCGTCTTTACTTACGATCACGGATAATTTAAGATTCAGTAATGTGTAATTTGTTTCTTACTATCACAACTCTTTGCAATTAACAAGTTATTAAGACTTGAATCTACGAAATCTATTAATTTAATTTTATCATAATAATAACTCAATTAAATAATAGATCTGCTATAAATAAAATACATTACTCATATTAAAAGTATTCATCCCAAAAATCGTTTGAAATTAGGACATAATGCTCCTTTTCCCTTAATGCACCACTGATGGAAAGAAGACGATGTGAGTCATTCGTATTTTGTCACACGTTTTTTTTTTTCTCTTAAGCAATATTAATCTACCTAGCAAATCTTAGAAGTTAACATGGCCCACATTCCATTTTACCACTCCCCAACCCATTTTTTTTTTTTTTTTCACAAAAATGTGAACTTATATTAAAAAAACCAGCAGTTCATTGAATTGAATCCGTCCTTATTGTCTTCATTGTCTGCTAATGCCAAATCATAAATCACGGGTCTCTAAAGGACAATTATTTCAAACCAAGGCAATTGATTAATTTCTGGCAGGTGGGATTCTGAATGCCAATAATTTAGGTAAAAGATAGTTTATGCCTTATCCTAGAAATTTTTAGCAAGTTCGGAAAAGAACATTAGAGTATAGAAATTGGACTAGAAGGGTCTTTTATCGTCTTTTTTTATTTTCCTTCTCGTCCGAGTTCTTTCATGTCTCGGTGGACGAGTTGATCCACATATATTTCTTGTTTTTACTGTTGTGTCGAGAGTTATTCAATGAAGAGTGAAGAAATCGAGACGATTTTTATGTATTGTACATGCTTGTTCAAGACTATAGCTTTTCTATTTCAACAGAGAAACTGAAAAAGATACAACTACAAATTTGGGAAGAATGTGGAATTTTGAATCCCACAACTACATACAAGCCTAACTTCTTCAGAATACAATGAGAAATTACATTAAAGATAGAAAACAATGGCATCAAGTGCACCATTTTAGGCCTTCTATTAACAAGACCTGTCATAAATTCTTTGATCTCCTTCTTGTTTGGGAAAAACCCATTTTGTTAATTATCATGTAAAGGTGATCAAAATTAGGAATTATTCTTAAAAGGCTTATACACTTTAAGATCAGAAACAACTCCAGCAAAAGATCCAGCAGCAGCAGCAATGGAGATGATAAGGCAAGCAACACTAAGAATTTGTAGGCTGAGCCATCTTGCACTCCATTTTGGGATCTTTTTTTGGACTATGTACATTTCGACTGGGAAGTATACGGTAAGAGGCCAGAACCCAAACGCGCCTAAAATTCCGACAACGTCATTGAAGAATGGCATAAGCATGGAAATAATAGTCGTAATGATCACAAAAATTGTTCTCCACACGAGTCGGAAGAGATTGAGTTTCAAAGGCTTGTATCCCGGGATTGGGACTTGGATTTCTTTGGTGATGAGATTGCTATCTGGGAACCATTCTAATGCAGTTTTTTCAACGAAGGCGAAAAGAGGTTGGCAATAAACTTGGTAAGCACCTACAAGGTGGATAACAATTGCGGCGTTGGCTATGTCGAGAAGCCAAAATGGGTTGTAGAAGCCAAAACCAGTGAGGAGGTTTCCAGGGGAAAGGTCTCCAAATGCTGCATAACCAAAACAACCACAGAACATGTAGAAAATTGTTGTTACTACTACACTTAGTAGAGTTGCTTTCTTCATTGTCTTGTATTCAGATGGTGGGGATTTGATTGTATCCTGTTATAAAAACATTGATAGAATTGAAATTAGGCTTGTGTAATAAGGTCGAATCTACAAAATTGGATGGTGGAAAGTTAAAGTTTTGACCGTTACACCGTCAATACTGCGTACCTGTATTTCAATAAGGATGAGGGAGTAAGAATAGGCAAAAGCTATAGCCCCAAGTGCTTGGAAGCTTCTCCATACTTTTTCCATTTGAGTGACATAGCCAATTCTAATTCCAGTGAGACTTCCCCTAATTTTCCCAGTTTCTATAACAAAAATGCAAAAAATACTAGGTTAAGACTCTTAAATTAACAAATTCACTGTTTCAAAGCAGAACTTAAAAGAAAAATGAAAATGAGTGTTCCTGCCCTACCTGTAACTTTGGCAATTCCAAGGCCTAAACCAATGGTTGAGTAAGTAAAAGACATGACTGCAGCTACAATTGAAAGCCACCATATTTGATCGAAATCCGGGATTTGGGAGAAAATTATTTGAATAACACCAAATGCAATCATGTAAGGATTGCTTGAAATTCTGCAAGGACTATCATCTCCTTTCGAATGGAAACAATTGGATTTCTTGATTGCCCTGTTCATTAATGTTCTTGAATCAGTAAAATTTCCGAGAATGAACTTGAACACCAAAACTGAACTAAAACAGAGTTTTCGAACTCTGAATTTGGTTCATACTTACATCATGCTTATAGAGGAAGCAATTGTATAACCAATGGCAACTCCAAAAAGATTCAAGTATTGAATTGCTCCACAAATTTTAACTTTGAATCCACCTGAAAATTCCACGAACCACAAGATAAGTATACAGTATGAAATATAACATTATTATTACGGCACCCTAGGTCATATTCACTCAAGAGATTAATTGTAGAGTATAATTAGGCTCCACACGGTGGAATAGAAATTACCTAGGTTGGCTCTGACAGCATCCATGTAAGTGTAGTTTCTTCTTCCGGTGTCGGGATCGCCAGACCGGTAACATGATGCTAGAAGAGAAGAGGTGTAGTAGGTGACAAATGAGAACAAGAACAACATAGTTGGACCAGCTATCCATCCCAGTTGAGCAGTGGCCCAAGCCAAGGACAAAACTCCAGAACCAATCACTGCTGTTATTATGTGAGCACTTGAAGTCCACACAGTTCCTATTTAAATACACAGTACAAAGAAAATTACAGCTTAAATCCAACAAAACTATCAAAAAACTTAAAAATAGTTTCAAAAGAAAATAATACCTGTCCTTTTGAGACGGCCGTCATCATCAAAACATTTGGAACCAACCTGAGGAGGCGCATTGAGGGATACATCAAACGCATGGTTATGGCTGTTATTTTCACCCATCTTTGTTTCAAACAAGACAATGAAATATCAGTGGTATGCAGGAAGAAAAACTAAGCTTAATCTGTGTCAATGAATGGTCTTCTTTAAATTCGATCCACGAAATTGCTAAATGGACAGCTCTTCAACTGTATTCTACCAGCACTTTAAACTACTGACAAGAATTCTCACACAAACACACTTTTCAAAGTTCAATGTTTCAAAAAACCCACATGGTTATCAAGAAAATTCTACTTGATGGGCAACTGATCAAGAATTGAATGCTGAAGTGCGTGTGGATTTTGGGAAGCCAAGTCAGGCTATATATAAGCACAGAAAGAACTCAATAGATGTGCCACTACGGTATGGACCTCAGGACTCAAGGGACACGTTTTGTCAACAGGATTCTCTATCCATCCCCACCCTATGCGTATGGGTGGGGATGGGTGGTGGGGGGCGGTAGGGAGGAAACTGACTTCTCCATTAATCTGTAGACTATTCAAACTACTGGTAATTTTGGAGATATTTTACCTTTTTTCCTTGAGGTAATACTGAAACTAACATGTGATGAAAATCAATTATTTTCCAGGAAAGATATAAGTAGAAAAAAGGAAAAAGTAACTTAAAGAGAATTTTATATATACAGTATACTATAGACGTGGTTGGCTTGGATTTGGAAGGTAGTAGTATGAGATCAGACAAGTTGATGTCGCAGAAATTAATGATGCCATGTTTTTTTCCCACACACTTCTTTAATGGTGACCGAGTAAAATCAGTTAAGAGACTTCGTATTTCCTGCGCAGTACTAGACATGAATAAATTTTATAGTGAACAAAATTTAAAATTTCACTTTACCCAATCTGCCTAGAGATCACCGTAACACGCACTTTTTACTGCGACAATGATGAAGAAATACATCGTTTATATCGATCTAATTAGGTATCAAATTGAAGGAAGGTTCAGAATTAGGCATCATGATTAGTTAGCTACATATATACTTCTTAGTTGTAATAGAGACGAAGTAAAGCCATTATCGAACAGCTGAAAATTGCAATATAAGATTGTTAATGAAATGTGTATTCGTATGTTCTTACATTTTATGAATACAAATTATCAGTGAAATGAAAATTACGCTCAACTTGATTTGAAAGATTCTTAGAAAGATTAAAGAAAATAAAATGCTTGCATTAAAAAATGATTCAAGGGTTCTTAATGTCATTATGTAATATGTTTCCTCCTTTGATCAAAACGGCAGCGATGGAAAGTCAAAGGGGAACCTGAATTTGAGGAAATATAGAGAAACGAATGTGTAAAGAATTGTGTGCCATTCTTTGATTAAATTCTCATATCTTGTGATAAAAAAGAGAGAAAAAATAAACAAAAAGTCTACACGTACATGAAAATTCAACGGGAAAATGCACAGGAAGACAGCCGTCGTCCTGTAAATTTTTCTATTGAATTTTTTATACTAATAGCATGTCTCAAAAATAAATCCGTCTCTTTTTAAAGAGAACCTTTGAATCAAAATCATATGAAAGGCTTCTCCTCAATCCTTTATCAGAAACAGAATAGGGTTCCTTTGATATTAATCATTATGCCTCTCAATAATGCAAGTAGATGAGTATAATCTATAAGCAATTGAGACACCTATCAATTATCAATCAAAATAATTATTATTTTTTGTGGGAATAAGAATATAAGCCAAAATTGATGTTATCAATTATGGGCTTGCATGATTTGAAGCATAATTAATTTCCATCCATAGATGGACAATCACTAGACATCCTCCCGTGTTTGGTTCCCAAATTTCGAGGAAGGAAAGGGAGTCTTGGTATCGTCTTATGGTTCGTTTGATAAGATGTTGTCTATTAACTTTAACCATGCTCGATAGGATGCATTCTTCGGTTAAGATATCAACTTTCTTACAATATCAAATAATTATTTGACACGATGTGAATTAAGTTCTTCGGTTAAAATAGCCATTATAGAAAGCTATTCATGGCAGGTAGCAAGCTGTTTTCTATGGAGGTGTCGTAAAAAAATTCACTTTGACAATTTTAACAAAAAGGCATCCGCGGCAGATACTTAAGAATCGATCAATCGTCTTTTCACCATGGGGGAGGATAAGAATATAGCTCAAAATTGGTTCCTTACATGATTTTGAAGAACAAATAATTGTCATTCGTAGATGGACAAATCACTGGAAATTCTATTCTGTGATCATCTGCGGTTTCCAACGTCTGAGGAAAAAGAAAGGTCAGGAAGAGGCAATTACTTCTTTTGAAAGGGTATCTTATAAAGTATTAATTTATTTCAACTCTAATTGTTTTGGATACTTTTCAATTAATTAATGATTATTCTTGTAAAAAGTGCAATTCATCTGTTTTCTGGCGTTTGCTTGCTGTGCGCACGATAAATCTACTCAAGTGAAATGAGAGAAAATGGTAAATATTGCATATACTGTAATGCATTATTACTGGTTAGACTACCATAAAATTCTTAAGCACTAAAATGCCAGTTAATTATCTGTATTAATTTATAACAAATCATTATATATGTCAACACAAGTCATTTTTTTTGGGTTTAAATATAATAGATTTGGATAGAGTTATCTGAAAAAATAAAAGAATATGATAAAATGTTTCCTCTTGAAGGAGGGTCCCAACCAATCCTTCATGGGACAGGAAGATATTGCTTTCTTAGTCCATTTCCTCATCTAAATTGTTGGAAATTGGGTGTGATCCGAATTCTTTTGTTGAAATGTTTGAAGTATTGAAGAATTCTAATTGAAGCTTATGTCATGCTATTGGAGTTGTATCATGTATGTCAAGTTGAAGTTCTATTTTGAATGTCCATTAAGAGTTGAAAATTGGTATTGGACTTAAAAAAGAGTTCGGAATGGAGAAAAACCATTTTGAAATCAATTGGAGGATTTCCGCCGCAATGTTATTTTATTAATAAGCGCCAACCTTGGAGCGCCTAGGCACTAGCCCCAGTGCCCGGGGTGTAGCGCCTAGGTGCTACCGCTCTGTTCCATTTTTTTTCGATTTTTTCTCCTATTTTGTTTTAGACTTGATTTTTTTGCATCCTACTTCATCAACAACTCTACCAGAGAGTTTGAAAGTCCCCTACATATTCCCTATAAATACTATACTCTTCTATACAATTTTGTAATGTGAAAAAATAGATTACTATAATTATAAAATTCATTGTAATTTTCTCTCTTTTCAATTATTTTTGAGTCAATCAAATTTCTTAATTCTTCTGTCATAGTTCTCGTCTTTATTATTATTTTGTTTAATCAAATACTTTATTATTGTGTTATATAACTTCAACATCTCAATCTGATTGTTGGTTTCATAACATGTGGTATCATGGTAATTCTGATATCATGTTTATTTCACAACATAAATGGATATTCTTCTTGGGGTGTATTTGATTGATATGAAAAATATTTCTTAGAAAAAAATTGTTAGATTTTGATACTCAATAAATA
Organism: Fraxinus xanthoxyloides; assembly: GCA_903798325.1. Taxonomy (NCBI): domain Eukaryota; kingdom Viridiplantae; phylum Streptophyta; class Magnoliopsida; order Lamiales; family Oleaceae; genus Fraxinus; species Fraxinus xanthoxyloides. Next base: position 3,692 of record CAIGRL010182323.1, on the reverse strand, counting down.
TAGAACGATTATATTAAATCGATATTGGGTAAATTAAATATCGACACCTAAAATTGATGACTCGGCCCGAAAACTATTTAGGGTCACTTGAAGCGACCTAATTTTACTTAGAGATGATCATGGCATGTCCCACTCCTCGGAAGGCTTACAAGAATTGACCCACTACTCTATTTACTTGGCCCATGCCCACTCTCATACCTAAGGTTTCCTATATATTATTGTCTTGGTCTTGATGTTCATGTGTGTTTTGCCCTTGTCTCTTGAAGAAAGTGGCTTGCCTTTCTTTTCTCTGCTTTGTGCTCCAAGGATGCCTTCTCTTCTTGGCCTTAGTCGCTCCAAAACACCTTCTCTTTTGTGTCCTAAGTGAGTAAAACCAAAAGCAACTGGAGTGTAGAATAATTGAAGGTTTTGGATCGAGATTTTAGGTGGTTGATAAGGTTGAGATTAGTATACTGAGCACGGATATAAACCTTGGTGGCAAAAAAAAATGTTTTCCTTATTTTGAGGAAAACAAAAACCTACCTTCTCCCAAATAAAATATTTTCCTCATAAATAAGAAAAATTAGGCATATTTTCAAATGTTAAGGAAAATATTTTTCATGAAAAAAATGACAATCAAATGCTCCAAAAGTTGAAATTTGGATTAAAAAAATGCTATTTTCCATGATAAAATTTCCAATCAAACACACCATTAATATTTTGAAGTGAAGCAAAATAGTACATGAAGAGTGAGAAAGAATAACTTGGTTAAAGATGTTAAGATTTGGGGTTCTATCTTAAAAGATCAACATTGTTAAGAGGAGTAGCTCAAATCTTTATAAATTGATCTATGTTTTCATTTTTTTTTTTCAATATGGAATTCTATCCGTTAGCATGCCCCCATAAGATAGTGGTTCGTTTGAGGAGACCAATTTTGAAATTCTTATGCTCATTTTTTTTAGTTTTAATGAGATCGAATTGCTCGTTGGACCTTAATATGTTAAGATTTGGGTATCCATCTTAAAATATCAACCTTGTTAAAAGGAGTAACACAATCCTTTATAAATTGATTTATGTTTTCAATTTTATTCAATTTGAGATTTTATCTTTTAACATGCCCGCGCGAGATGATGACTCGTTTGAACAGATCAATCTCGAAATTTATATGCTCAATATTTTTTTGATTTTTAATCGGATTGAATTGCTTGTTGAAGTTTAACAAACTCTGATCTCATGTTAAGATTTGGGGTTTCATCTTAAAAGGTCAATCTTGTTAAGAAAAGTAGCTCAAACATTTATAAATTGATATATGTTTTCATTTTTATTCGGGGTGGAATTCAATTTACAAAGGAAACCAAAGACTAGATCAACTACTTTAATACGAGTACACCTAGCCCAAATTGAGGACGTTAGAGTCCGAGTGGAATGGTCCCGTCTTTGCTAATCTATCTGCTTAAAATCAAACATAATTTCAACTACCTCTAATTCTTTTAATCGTATTAAAAGACTTCTTTTTCTAGCTAGCTTTTAATATCCATACATATTCAATCTCCATCCAGTGTAAAGGTGGGTTAGCCACTCATGCTCGAGGTATGTCTTCCTCATCTAGCGAGGCTAGATCTGCCGGCCAACCCACTCGAGTTTTTCAATTAGTTTTAATTTATAAAGAAAAACCAACTGAATACATGTCAAACCCTAATAATAGTTCTAAAGATAGAAGGAGCATAAGAAAACGCGTCACGACATGAAACGAATTGTGGGTCGGAAGCCACCGTCGCTTGAGTGCCACCCTCCAGGAAGCGAAGGGTAGGCAGCACCAAGCGAGCTCCGACTCCTTGTTTTGTCACAGCTAATGAAAATGCGACTAAACTTGATTCATATTTTGATATCTTGAATGCCCACTTCAACTAATTCACAAATATCCACTGAAATTTAGGTCAAGCTTTAACATTTTTGAAGGTAGGTAGGTCGGCCATCTAACGCATCTCATCTTACACATCTCCTCTATTTAATAAGTGTGATAGTTTAAAAAGTAAAAAGGAAAAAAATGTTAATCATTGTGAAGTAGAAACCTTAATTAGACGGTAAATTAAATTAATCTAATTGTGTCAATGGGAAAAAGATATAGATCCTATCCACTTCGCAGTATCGCCCTTCTTTCTCCTTATTATTGATTATACACTATGTTTATTAACCGATAAACTTTAATTGAGAGGCCATTTCATTCGCAAAACATAACCTAAATATATCCGAATTAATGATGACATAAACTGAATATAGTTGTGATAGCAAGTTCTTTGTTCGTCTTCTATACTTGTGTAAAGGTAGGTCAGATTACTTACATATACTGAGATGAGTTGTACTGAACCAACTGGTTTAGATTCTTTCTCAATTATATTTATTATTTTCTCCTCAAATATTTAACTCAAAATGTTAAAAATATGTTTGATTAAGCTATATTTTTACAAATTAGTTGACTACATGGTCAAGTGGCGGCGTACTACAAATTTTACAAAATAGTTCACTACATGACCAAGTGACGGCCCCCTACTGAAGGGGGGACTGTAGCATGATCCAAATATGTTTGCTTGATGGCTGATATTTTTTTGATGGACCAGCACTACACACGATCAACCAATATTGTTGAATATGTCGGATCTCTACCCAGCAAGTCGTCATCACAATGCTTATCTTAAACCTTTACCATTACGTAATCAATGTGGTGCAAATCGTTGTGCGATAGAAAACTTCGTTTAAGGAATATAAATTAAATTGATTTAATAACGATTTAATCATGTTAGTGAGAATACTTTTTCTTTTATTTAATTAGACAACTTGGCAGTAGCACCCTTTATATCTCCTTACTATAGGTTACAATATGTTACTTAACCAATAAACAATCACTAAGAAGCCATTTTATTAGCCAAAAGTTACCTAAATTTATCCGAAATGATTAGTGGAATATCTCAACATTATATATTCTTGGTAATATATTTACAGCCAAATTTAAAAGTAACCAACTTTTTAATTAACTACCATTTTGTGACCTTTATGCTTTGACAATAAAGACTAATACATGATTAATTAGATTCTAAAAGTGATAATTAGGAACTTGGTGTATTAATAATGGAATCATGAAACTATTAATATATGCATTTCTATCATAATCTTGAGAATAATGCTTTATGTACAGAAGCATTATTCACAAGGGTTGTACAGGCCTCCCACAAATAGGGGCTCCACATACATATGGGATTAATGTTTATGCAAATAATGTTTCATGTGGGGCCCCTTTGTGGGAGGCCGTACAATCCCTGTGAATAATGCTTATCTAAATGAACCATTATTCTAATCTCGAGTAATTAAAAAAATTAATTAATGGGATATGCTTTATCAAAAACATTATGGCTTGGAATATATCCATGCCTTGCATAGTAATTCATGTTGGGTACACCAAATTAGACCAAAATTAAAATAGATATACTATGGACATAGTACAAGGGCTAATTAATGTGGATAGTACTTCATTTTTGCGCCATCTTTCTTAAGATAATCGAATAACGAAGTGATGAAGTGAGTTTAGGCTTGAAAAGAAATATAGTGTAAATAGTTTTCTTTTCAATAAAAAATTATAAATAGTATCTGTTGCAAAATAATTCTGCAACTGTACGGGTTCGTTGTACAATTAATAATTGTGATGAGTGAGTTATCGT
>CAIGRL010182299.1:0-13835 GCA_903798325.1 Fraxinus xanthoxyloides | reverse complement strand
TGATTTGCAATAATCACTATAGATACTCGAAATCAATTCGTTAGAAATAAACGCAATTTGTTTGCGATAATCAAAACGAGACGTCAAACATAGGTCAACAATCCCTAAGCAGTTTTTGGTATTTTGGTCAAACTTACTCTCTCGACATCCGATTGAGATGATTCAAAGTGTGTTGAAAAGATAATTCAAATGGATTCAATACTTCTAGAAGTATATTTTTTCAATTCGAATGTTTGCTAACTAAAACACAGGTTCCAAGTTAAGGCTAAAAATTCAGAGCATAACTTCTTCAGTTAGAAATTGATTTGTGAAAATACTTCAATTATATTTCACTCATTTGACCTCCAATTACATCCAATTGATTATATGTGACATTCAATAATCATTTTATGGTCCGAATCCATTATTGAATGTTTACACTTTGATATCCAAATTTTGGATTTCTTTCATTTTTGTCTGTTTTTCGTTCCTTTATTCCCATTCCACTAATTTGTATTGAATCCAACCTAACAAACATAATTAACACTAAATTAAACTATAAATCATCCAAATAACTAACAAGTACTTCAATTTAAATAAATGTACAAAATACACTTATCAACTTGAAACATGGATTTTTATTCATTGAAATCAGGGGAATAACTGTACTATTTTCTTAGCTGAAGTTTTATCTCATTGAATTTTCTTGACAAAATTTTAACGAGGCAACATTTTATTATTTCAATTTTACTACAAATATTTGTGCTCTTTTTTCATTGGTTTGTTATTTTTATCCCATAGAACTTTTTCCAAACTGAATTTTCAACGAGGCAATTATTGTGCAAAGAATCATCAAAGGGGGAAAGTTGTAAAATTATGCGAAAATTATTGATGTCTTTTTAGTCTTATTAGATTTTTAGATAAGTTTTATCTACCCTGGAAGAGTCTATTCTAATCTGATCGTAACTCTAATTTTAAATCCTATAAATACGGGATATTGGTTTTCAATAATATTCACTCTCCATTTCTCTTCTCTATATTTTTCTCTTTTTCCTTTAGTTTTATAACATTTCCCTAAATTTATACTTCTTGACCATAAGAAACATGCAAATTTTCTCTTTTATAATGTGTTATATAATGTCACATGACACTCTATTATTATATAGTTTAAAGCATAGTTTAGCTTTTTTCATCATATCAATTCACTACATATCATTTTCTAACGCACTTTCTGAATATCCTTTCTAGACAAATAGCATAATCCAATGAAATTTTCTTAATATGAATATGATAGTAAGTTGTGAAACTGTGGAATCTATTAATAAAAAGTGCATATGAAGAATTTAAATTATAATTTAAGTTTTATCAGACATGAACTAAGGATCAATAACACGTCGACATATTGTTGACAAATTTCAATCCAAAACAAAAAATAGAAATACAGAAGGTATGATTGGAGAAAAAAATAAAATTAATGAGCATGAAGAATTTCCTTGATTAGAGATCTCTTTGCTTGTAACTATGGGCAATGATGCTTGTCGAAGAAAACCATCCTTCGTAAATGGCGGTGATAGGTTGCTCTAGTACCTGGAAAAGTGGTGGACTATTTGCTCCGATGCCATTTAATTTGATGATCAATTCAAAACTTCTTGATCAACCTCGATTACATATGCAAAGATTAATAAAGATTGATGATCAAGTGTATTTTTAATTTGATTGTAGACGTATTTTAAAAGTAAATCTCTATCTAATGCAAGGGGCTTACTCGACTACATTCGAAGAGGCTCTTTTGCTGGTCAATTTTGACTTTTGTGGGTCAGTCGTCAAGAGCAACCTATATAGGCCATGGGCTATGAAGTACTGTCTCGGTCACAGGGGGGACTTGGGTTGATTTTTTTCGGAGTGGTCTATACGTGGCAGTTAGAAAGCCGTATATTGATATTTGGGGGAGATTCTGAATTAAGGCAGCGATAATATTTTCGGGGGTATTGAGAGTGACAAAGAGAGATGGATTTGTGTATGGTAGGAGAGAATTTTTTAAGACCTATACGGCTATACCTAACAAATTTAATATTAATTTTTGGTAGGTTTATCATTGATGTAGACAACTTGATGCATTATAGGATTAATTTCGGCAGATTTATCATCGATGTAGACAAGTTGATGCAATATAGGATTAATTTCGACAGATGGAATCAGACGGCAAAAAGCCTCTAAAACCACTAATGAATCATATATAGCAAAAATCAAAATTTAAAAAAAAAAATTAGCTTGTGTTTAATGGAAAAATGGTAAAAATCAACGCGCTTTATGTTACCAATAACTAACACACGGTATATAAAATGAAAATTTGCAAAATATAGTATGAAAATTGTAAATACACCCTAAGCATAATGTGTAGTTTGTAATTTTTTTTTTCAACATTATGTATAATGAAATTATGTTTGATAGATAATATCGATAAATACAAATACGTTTTATAGAAAAGAAAGAGAAATAACAAAACCACCCCATACATAATCCGAGTTTCAATCAAAATTTGACTTATAAGAAAAGTGTCTAATAAGAACTCAATTGATACAATTTGAAGAGGAGAACTATAACCTCAAAGAAATGCAACTCTTATCATATTTTCTTTTCTTAGTGATATCGAAAACCTCACATCCGTTGCTCCAAATCATTTAAAACAATTCCAAGAATATTTGAAGAAAAATCATCCATCCGTATTGAGATTGTTATCCCTATTCAAACGTCTCTTTAAAGGTTAGTGGCTTCAAATTTTGTTTACAATTTTGATAACTTATTAAGGGCGTGTTCGGGTAGAGATTAAAATCGGATTAAATTTGAAAAACTAGCCGTTATTGTTGACTTTTATTAGACAAGTTAAACTCAATAAATGCTATATTTACAATTTTAATTGAATTTTAAGCATGATCGAAGACGTCCTAAATCTACTCTTGTTAACAAATAGAAAAATATCGCACATTACACTACAAGTGACATCACATTTGAAATGTGGTTTTATTATTTATTAACAAGAGATGATGTAGTGATTTGTTAAAACTTGAGTTGGACGGTTCATGGGACTGCCAATTGTCGAATGAAGACTATAATACCAAATAGTTTACTACTCATCCACTTTGCCTACGCTGATGGCAGATACCTTATCCACATGACATTGGTAGCCCTAGTGCAATCAAACAAGCCATGAAATTGTGCTCGTGTGAGTGGAAACCAAGAAAAATAATTCTAAGAAAAATTTTGTAATCAAACAAGCTAAAATTTTAGAAAATAGAAAACAAGTTCTTACTTCCATGAAAAAATTTCCATATCAAAGCTTGCATAAGTGTTTATAAGTTGTGAATTCGAGAGTGGGTGGATAGTAAGCGAACTAGCTATGGATCCTGCTGCACATTTAGATAAAAAAAATTATATTTAATTAACATGTTATTCTATTTTTAAAATTTATTAGAAACGTCAATTCCTATCACAAATCAATACAACTTATACATGGGTCAATCTCAATTACCAAACTTTAATGTCTCAGTCAAATAGTTGAACTATAAATTTCTTTTCACGTTTCTCACCCATTTATCTCAATTTTATAAACTTAACATGACTGATAAATCATGTGATGGAACGTACTCAGCGCTCTATTAATCTTCAATGTCAAGATTCCGCGATCACGACATAATTATGTTGCATATTTCTTGAAAACGAGGCTAAACGAGGATTGGAGAGTTTATTTATGGGAGCTAACAAAGTGATAAATATTGGGAGTAAATTCAAGTCTAGTGGTCTAATTACGATAAATTAAAAATTGACTTACCTAATTGAGATTTTACTAAAAGTTTCAAATGAACAAAACCGGAATTTAACCATTTATGTGTTGTTTATACATTTTGGTTTTATTATTTTATATCAACAACAATTTCATTATTCATAAACCTGTCCTTGTCAATGCATTAGAAAAAGTTCCAATTGCTTCGTCCACAGTTTTCTAGAGAAATTGAAAAATGAGGGAAAAGTCACCCCTACCTAACAATGTTTCAATGAATCAATGATTAGAAAATGCAGAATGCAAATGATTGAACCAAATAAATGAGGTTATTACAGTAAATTTCTAGCAATGAAATTCATCATTATCTTTAATTATAGAGGTGGCAAGCGAGTGCAGTGCATGATTGAATTTAGACGGTGTTTGCTGTGTATTAAAATTAGATTTTTAGCAGATTGTGATAGAAGTTTTTTAAATGAGTGTAATATTTACTAACTATTTTATTTAATCAGTAGATACCGCCGTCGGTAAAATGAAGAAATTTCAAAATCGATTTGAAAATTGGGATGTAGGTTTTAAAATTATCAAATAATTTGAGTTTATGCAGGAGTAGACGCTGCTTATTGAATAAAATTGAAATGGAGAGAGGAATGATAAGGTTCAAATGTTGGGCTAGCAAAAATTAATTTGGCTAGATTTAATTGGTTTGTTTAATTAATTTGTCAATTTGTTTAGAAAAAATTAAAATAATTTAATTAATTCAATATAAAAATTAAAAAATTTATTTAGATTCGATTCTTATTCGATTTTTGGTTTAGAATTGAGAATCGACCCAAACTCATCGTTCTCGATTTGGATACCTGTTCGGGTATTTAGCTTATGGAGAATCGTCCGATTTGATTCGATTCGGGTTCAATCCGATCCGATCGATTCGAAAATTTTGTCCATTCCTATCACTGGTCCTTATTTAGGTCGTTATTTATCTTCTGGAAAAATAATACATATTTATTGTACGTCTCTCACAAAAATTTCCAATATCAATACTGGCGTTACACACACACACACACCTTTATGTTTATACATTTTCAAAGAATCTGCTTGTCCAAACCCTTTATTTCAGTGTTGAGCTAACTAACAAGAAGAATTTCTATCAAAGAATCTTCCCAAAAGAATGGTGTCGCTGAAAGCAGGGAGTAGGCCACCATGGGTGGGCTTAGGCGCTGCAGTTTGGGTAGAAATAGCAGCAGGGAGTGCCTATACTTTTCCTTTATACTCTCCTTCACTGAAATCAGTTCTCGGCTTCAACCAGCAACAGTTGACCATTCTTGGAGTGGCAAGTGATATTGGGGAGAATGTTGGGATTCTTCCAGGCATAGCCTGCAACAAATTCCCACCTTGGGCTGTTCTTCTTGTGGGTGTTTTTGCCTCTTTCTTGGGCTATGGTGTTCTTTATCTCGCTGTTAGCCAAACTATTCAGTCCCTGCCTTATTGGGTTGTAAGTTCTGCCTTTCTCACCTCTATTATGCGTTGGGATTCCATATATATGTTGCTTAAAATTTTGCAATTCAATCTACGTGGATTTTACCCTTGACGTGCCCCACAAGATGCTGGTGGCTCATTCCAGCTTAATAGCTATCGTGGTCACTTATTGAGAGGAGGAATCAAGTGTTTACTATTTCAATATTTATGCAGGATTTTACTCTCAACACCTTCCAATATTAGATTTTTTATTTGGCTCCCTTCTTGAAGCTTACTATTGATTTTCCAGTTTTGTGGGATCTACTTTCTTGATTTTGATACATATCGTTTTTGTAAAATTTGTTAAAATATAGATAAGAGGAATTCATATTCTATTTTTCTTTTCTTCCAAATATTGATGTGTGGGTGATTGTGATAGATATATATGGTACTCTTTTGATGATTACTTTCATAAAAGATATCTAATTTGACTTGATCTCTTTTTTGGGATTTTCTGATTTTGTGTTATTTTTCTCAAGCAAAAGCATGTTTTATTTTCTATCTCATCAAATTTGTTCTGTTTTGCATGTTATGAATTATTTATGCAACTAAAATTTGCTTTCAATTGAAAAACAGAACCCTTATATTTCTTTGGTTTGGAGAATACACTGAACTCTATCCTATTTGGAAAGATTCCAATTTGTAGTGAACATAGTAGTTCATATAAGCTGTGTGATTTATTGAAGAAAAATAAATGTTAATGCAAATTGAATTTTGTTACGAAGATTTGAAGATTGATTACAAGAATTGCAACTCAAACTCTCTTTTAAAGATTTGTTCTTGCTGTACACCCACAAATTCAATTTCGATTCTTGACTAACTTGTATAGGAAACAATGAATATTTCTATTCATCCATCCAACGTGGCAGTGAACTACTTCCACAATGTCTAATGAATAAAAATGCATTCCAACTTCATTGGACCAATGTGGCAGTGACCCTACTGCCACATTGGGTGGTCATGGTCAAATGTGATGATAAATAGCATTATTCGAGATCTAGACGCGTTCACGTTTGACAAAGAGTTGGTCAAGGAGTATTCAATTGGAAGACTTCTTGTTATCAAAAACCATATTTTTTTCTCTAGATCACCATGTGATTTCTACTCAGAATTCATTCATAACAGCCTCTTAAGCTGATATTTTTCACTCCCTCTTATTGCTAGATAATTTGGGTCATATAACAGTTAAATAATTCTGGGTACGGGTCATTTCTTTATCACCATTATCATCATCTTCCTTCTGCATGCATGCCTCACCTGTAAGATAACTACATAATATAATCAACAGGTAAATGGTTGATAAACAAATTCCTTTCTATATAATCATTGCAAATAGTCTACTAACTGCCCACTTCATAACGTCTACATCTTGTTAAATGATAAATCACAACACAACCATCTAGAACCATTTTTGCAAAGTTCTACTAATCACTACCTGCACGTTTATTTGACAGTGAGAGTTCCGGACACGAGCAATACTTCATTTTCCCTTCTGGGGTAGAACAGTATGCTTCAATATGAATATGTAGATTATACTTAGTAGATGAATCCTAGGACCCTGTAATAACTGCACGAAAACCTGAGCTAGAATAAATATTTCCTTTTTGCCTTTTTGTTTTTGCTAAAGTGGAGCATTGTAATTCTAATCAGTTAGAGTAACAATGTCTCTTTATTTATTTCGCACAATGTTTTGAATAATGTTTCAGATTTTACCTTCAGCACCATTTTAATTCCCTTTCTGGTAGCGATAGAGCTATTCTAACTTAATATTTGATATTATGACAGCTGTGGATTGCATTATGTGTTGCCACTAACAGTAGTGCATGGCTGGCCACAGCAGTACTTGTTACCAACATGAGGAATTTTCCTCTTAGTCGAGGAACAGTTGCTGGACTACTAAAAGGCTATATTGGGTTAAGTGCTGCAGTTTATACAGAGGTGTACAGTATGGTGCTTAATGGATCAGCTTCAAAGCTATTACTGCTCCTAACACTGGGCATTCCCATCACATGTTTGGCAATGATGTGCTTTATCCGTCCTTGTACCCCAGCTTCCGGAGAAGACTCTTCGGAGCATGCTCATTTTCTTTTCACTCAAGGAACCAGTCTGTCCCTCGGAATTTATCTCCTCGCAACGACAATCTTAAAAGACGTGTTATCCCTTGGCAACACCATCTCCTACATATTTGTCACCATAATGGTTATTCTTTTGATGGCTCCTCTAGCAATACCATTAAAAATGACATTATTCCCTGCAAAACATAAGAAACCTAGCCAATCTGATTTGCTCTGTGGCGACGGTGGTTCAACCCAGACAGATCCTTTGCTGACTCCATCTTCATCAGCAGCATATCTTGGAAGTTTCTATGAGAGCGAAGATATCTCAGAAGTGGATATTCTTCTTGCCGTAGGTGAGGGAGCGGTGAAGAAGAAAAAAAAACCTAGGAGAGGGGAAGACTTCAAATTCCGTGAAGCTATAGTGAAGGCTGATTTTTGGCTCCTGTGGATTGTTTCCTTTCTTGGGGTTGGTTCTGGAGTAACTGTCCTTAATAATTTGGCACAGATTGGAGTTTCGCTTGGTGTGAATGATACGACGATATTGTTAAGTTTGTTCAGCTTTTGCAATTTTTTAGGTCGCCTTGGGGCAGGAGTTGTTTCTGAATACTCTGTAAGGTAATCACAATGCTCTTTCTTATGACTATGAGGATTATTATATATGATTTCGATCTTGGAAGTACAACATCCCCTTGTTTTGACTGCCCTAGGCTTCCTTTTATCTAAATAATTACTTTATGCTCTTAATTTTATTTTTTTTTAATGTATTTCAGGTTTAAAAAATCCATATTATTTGGTCTTTACTAGTGCTTGTTTGGTAGTGCTTATAAGTTGTAAGTCCTACAGAATGTATGGATACTAAATTTTGTGGATAAAATGTATGTTTGACTAGATTAAATTATAATTTAAGGTTTGCAAAATATGCTCCCAATTTTTTTTCCAATGGTTCTGCAGTGGCCATTGTATATAGAGAGTTGTGAACTTGTAGGGACAAGAGGCATTGAATTTCAGAACAATTCAAAATTTTGTCTCTCCACAATACTTCTTGAGATATTCTCTCTTCCTTCTTAATCAAATAGTTAAATTAATTACTCTTAGCTCTTTTTCTTATTTCTTTCAAAACCTGCATGCACCTGCCAACTTGATTTCTTGTCATGCAGTATGGAATGTTTGTGACAGCTTCCTTATTTTTAGTTTTTGTAGCAACATTATCTGACAGCTTCATAATATGCACGATTGCAGGTCAAAAATGATTCCTCGGACATTTTGGATGACAGTAACACAAATAATCATGATCTTAACATTTCTTCTATATGCTTCAGCGCTCAGTGGCACTCTCTATGCTGCAACAGCATTGCTTGGAATTTGCTACGGTGTTCAATTTGGCATTATGATTCCAACTACATCGGAGCTTTTTGGGTTGAGACACTTTGGATTAATATTCAACTTCATGCAGCTTGGAAATCCAGTTGGTGCACTTCTCTTCTCAGGTTGGCTTGCCGGTCATGTATACGACACAGAGGCAGCTAAGCAGCAAGTGTCGTCTTGCATCGGTCCCAATTGCTTTAGGTTCACATTCCTTGTTTTAGCCGGAGTTTGTTGTTTGGGAACTTTTTTGAGCATTATACTGACCAACAGAATAAGACCAGTTTACCAAATGCTTTATGCAGGAGGTTCCTTCCGTCTGCCGCCAAGCTCTGATCATTGATAAAACTAGTCTTTCAGCATCAAAAGTTTGGGGTTGAGCGATGCCCCCATCTTAAAGTCGTGTATTCAAGTTATTGCAGAGCCGTATAGGTAATTTGTGGTGCTGTATAAGCGTGTGGTTCTGTATCGTACATGGTTTTTTAAGTTCCTCGGGAAAATGGTGTATTTTTACGTCTGTAGTATCTATATTGAAGATAATACATATCATGGATTATCCAGTCTTGGACGGGACGTTCTATATTACTTCAAAGTTAATTTTACTGCCAATAGTCTGACGTCATGTGAGAATCTGATATAAGAATTCAGATTCTATCTTCTTGATTTGTCTCTCTTTGTCCCTCTGTGATTTTGATGAACATTGGTGTGATGCATTCTTGTATTTATGGGTTCGGAAGGATAAAAATAAACGTGTAGTTGACACAAATGAGTAAAACTGTATACTGCTCTGGTAAGGACAAAATGCAAATCCCACTGCTGAAATTCTGGTAAAGAACATGGCCAAAAAAGTCGATTTCTACTACTATTGCTAGGGAAATTCAGTTTATTTATCACGTGGGTTTCAAATTCTGGAACATTTTATCCCACGTGATTGCTTCCACACTACTCGACCAATCCTCGTCCTCATTGCTGTCCATTTTTTCAAGATCACACACCTGTTTTTTGATATTCGAGTTTCTGTCTGAGCCGGAGCTTTGAGAGTCCACCGTGGGGCTCCCATTTGTCAGCATCAAAATCTTTTGGCCGGACTCAGCAATAGAATCTCCATTTGTTAGCATCATTTGCCTTTTTGGCATTGTTGTTCTCAACTTCTTGTTCCTCTGCAGCATGGATACCTTCCATCTCAAACTGTAATTCCTTTTCGGTACAAGAGCCGAATTTTCATGATGAACCAAACAACGAACATGCTTAGCAAGAAATGTCTTGGTATGCCTGATGGCAAAAATGAACCATAACACTGGGTGTATACTTCTGTCCTTCTCTTTCATAGCAAGCTTGAGAATCTCGAGCCGATGTTTTGCCACAGTAATTCCCATGCTTTGTAGCAAGTCATGGCTAAAATAAGCTATATCATCTTGTTGAAGTTGATTTTGAACAAAACTAAGGGCGTAGTGATGAACGAAAGAAGGATCAAGGCCAGTTTTTGATAGCCAAGAAAACCAGTCCATGGCTTTCGTTTCATACAAAATCTTCTCTAAGTTTTGAAATATGGAAGGAGGAGGAGAGGAAGAGGAAGAGGAAGAGCGAGAAAATGTGGTTCGTGATATTGCTAGAGGACTCAGGATTTTATTAGTCCAGCAGTTGGTTGAACTTGAGTGACAAAAGATAAAGGTGGTGTTGGGGTCATTGAGTTGATGTTTTCTTCACAAATAGGCCAAAGTGCAATCACACTTTAAATTTATAGGAGTGAAGCCTAAGGGATTCTTTTGATGAAAGTCTCCCACGTCCTCCTAGCTAGGAAAAAAAATGTTACTTGCAAAGAAATAAACATTAATTAAATATTTTCAACCACATAACTAACCATTTAAAACTTTTTCAATGGATAGTTGGCCTAATTTTACTGACTAAGTTTTCATCTGGAAAATATTCTTATCTTACCTCTTCTGAGGCAGTGTTGTGTTCTACGTAATTGCTAAAAGACATGGAGATAAATTGAACTGTTGCACAATGATTAAAGTTCAACGACCACCTAATTTAGACAACTTAGAATTTAATGACCCGTTGAAATTTCATAGAAAGTTTAATGATCACACATGGAATTTACCCTCTGCATCGACATCTCCATTTTGTTAGCTTCATTGGCAAGCTAAGAAATCTTGATTTCATCTATTGTGCTTCAATTCTTTATACGATCCAGTTCTCCATAAACTCTGATTCATGTACGATGATAACTTGTTGGCCAAATGCTCGTATCAATAATATAATAAAAGTAAATGCATGAAAATATAGATTGTGAATAATGAATTGTACAAATTTCAGATAATTACATATAGGAATCTGCCCTTGGGAACCTACGTCACATACTCTAATGCTTGAATTTTTTGTCAGAAGATTCAAAATTGTTGATTCTATGGTAGGGGACGTCGGAAATCTAGGTAGATAATTCCAATTTTTTATTTTTATTTTTTATTTTTTATTTTTTTTGTGTTTTTTTTTTTACCCTCAAGAAATGGCAAAAGGGATTCAAAATAAACATATAGACAGAATATTTCATTGTCGATGACATGTTAAGAAGAATCAAGTGCTCATCGAGCATATTGCTTATGATTGCAAAACCCGCTACAAAGACTATTTTGCTAAAATGTATAAAGATGTTGAGAATGTAGGACTTATTTTATTAATCATGATCTAGTTTTATCCTCTCATTTTATTATTCATACGATTATTATGTAATTGAAGTAATATGTTTGTGCTCTCAAAAGTATATATGTTATAGAGATTCATTAGGATTATGGAAATGACATTTAGGGTGTGTTTGAGCCATATTATTTTGAAAAAATTTATTTTGGAATATTAGATTGATGGAGAATGTATGATTAAGAAAGAAGGAAAAATTATTGATGTGATGCAAAATATTATTTATTGAAAAATGTGTAGTTGAAAATGAGTAGAAGAATGAGAATGAAAATTTTAATGTGTACCAAACATGAGTTTAAAATAGACATGTTCTAAAAAGAAGGGACACTTGTTGAAATTTGGTTCAATCTAGTTGAACGTTCAAGCACGCATCGCACTCTTGTAAAATATTCGTTCGATCACGTTTGACGCTCTAATTAAAAAGAAAACTAGTACGCAACTGCTTTGGAACCAACCCAATATGAGGTAGATCATTCCTTCTTAGTGATACCTCTTGTTCAAACTCAAGTGTCAAAACTTGGACTACACTAATTGGTGGAGTTAGAGCACCCTTAAGAAACTCTTTATTTATAAAGAGCATCTTATACACAATAGAGAGTATCTTTAAATTTAGATAACAAAACTTTTTACACTTCAACAATACTCTCTATTTTGGCTTTTCATTTTGCTTTTCTCAAGTATTTATTGATTTCTCTTCATATTTTATTTAACATATTTTTTATATGTCAATAATTAGCATATGTATTTCTCCGTGTTATATTAATTATCGAATTTTACTATGTAGTCTAAATCTAAAATTCACCCATTGATTTGTAAAAGACTCATAAAATTATTGAATTAGTGATCAAATAATTCAATGCATTAAATACATAAATAACATCAACACATATGTGGAAAGAACTAAAATCTTGAATAAAAGAAATAAAGTCTCAAATATATTACATTGTTTACTCTAATAAAGAATTTAGTTAATCATAATATATGAAGAAAAGCAAATAACAATAATGGAGTACATCACCGGATTTCGAATTGAAATGTAAAGAAGTAGATAAATCTTGCACCAAATTCCCCTTCTTATTCCAAATCTTGATTCCCAACCCCTATTTTGTTATTTTCTCCCTTGATAAGAGCATTTTATGCATTTATCTCTATTATATATATATATATATATATATATATATATATATTAAAGATCGTCTACCTAATTTGTGTAAATTATGTTAATTGGAGGAAAAATCCCAATTTGGATACAATATGTGTGAAAAGAGGCTATTTGAAGGTTAATTGGAGTTGATTTGAAACAATTAAAGATTATCTGGATTGCAATAGATCATTTGGAAGTATTATTGGAGCATTCGGTAAAAAAAAAAAAATCATAAGTTTCGGGACTTAAATTCGACAATTGGAAAATTTGAGAACAAAATTGTAAACTTCGAAACTTGTCTTGAGTCAACTATTATGATTTTGGAATGAAGATGACTTAATTGCAAAATAAAACAAGACTGAGGAATAAAGTTACATGAGAAAATGAGTTCAATTGTAAAAGGAATTTGTTCTTTTTATTTCTTAAATTCTTTCGTAGAAACCAATTCAAACTCTTTGGTGGAAATCAATTTGAACAAGGATTTTTTTTATATAGATACACAACATAGTCCAACAATTAGAGGGGACTTGTAGGATTTTATTAGATAAATATATTCAAGTCAAGGTTTGGGGGATTCATTGTACATATATTATTCAAGCCAAAAGGAGGGAAAAAATATATCAAGATATCAATCAAGGAGCTAGGGTTCAAAATTTTACAAGAAGAACGTGGAATTTTGGTGCAAAATTTTTATCGTTTTCTCGTTTTTCCTTAATACTTGGTGATATACTTTAATTACTTCTTGTATTTTTATTCTTCCATGATGTGTAATTAAGTATTTAGTTAAGATAAATGATTGTAACCTAGTTTTGAACTTTAATTTTATTAATAAAAAAAATTAAATCACCAATTGATTTTGTGAAACTTCCAATCATAATGCTTTGATTAATTGGTTACTAATTCATTGATTTCGTGAACAATAATTACATGGAGATGCAAATTATTTGTGTAGACCACGTAGTAAAAGATGGTGATCAGTAACAAACGTAAATGTACTTATGCTAGTTTTAGCTATCGTTACATAAATTCTTAGAATTTAAGTGCATTTAATTAAAATTGATTCATATAGAGATATGAAATTGAATTAATGAAATAAATTTAATAAGATCTCGAGAGAGGTAAATTGAATACATTAAAAGAATTGGATCAGGTAAATATAATCAATTTTATAAAACTTAGTGATTGACATTAAGTAGATAAATATGGTAAAATCATTAATCATAACACTTAAACCATCGTATTTAAAAAATTACTTTTATTTTAGTATATTTAAAATAGAAAATCACTCAAATAAAAATAA
>CAIGRL010182288.1:0-10299 GCA_903798325.1 Fraxinus xanthoxyloides | reverse complement strand
AATTTAGGAATTAGTATAAAAAATCAAAAAATTTGTTTATTATTCGATTAAAGTTGCAATTAATTTTAAGTCAATCAATCATGTAGTACTCGTGAGTTCGACACTCCATTTACTACTCCATTACTTATCCTTGATCTCCTTTACTTGCGAATTTTCAAAGGTTCCGCCGTCGTTGCCCGCCCGCCCATACTTGTCCTTCTCCGCCTTCGCCGACCAGAAGCCTATTGTCATTGTTGCCTCCGCCACCAAGAAGGATGTCGCGGTCCTCAAGGGCACCTCCAATGTCGAGGGTGTTGTCACACTTTCTTTTGCTACTTCTCTTTGTCAGCAAGCGTAATGCCCTCTCACAATTTCTTCGGATTATAATTTTTTTTTTATCAGAGTTATAGAAATTCCTTTAATTCCTTCCGTAGTAATCACTGTCGAATGCTTAACCTTTTTATTGATTGTAAAACCCTAGAATTTGAGAAATTTGATTTGTATTCGAGCAATGCTGTTATTGATTATAGTGGATTCTAATTATTTTTGTATTTTGTATGCGCAGAATTATAATTAGTGAATCACCGTGATATTTTCTATAATCTCATAGTACTCTACAAATATTTGCCATAGCCATGAATTCTAGGTCTTTTTGCAATGTTGTCATTTTGTTTTCATTCTGCGCCAATTTAGGCTGTCACCTTTGAATTACTTTATTGTACAAAAACTAGATGTTTCAATAATTTATGAATTGAGATCAGAGAAATATTGCAAGTAATGTTGATTAATTGTATTCGCTTGTAATTGATTGCTTCGACAAGTTGTAAAGTATAAGTGTAATTAGTACATGAATTCAACAAATCCGTTACGTGTGACTTGTGAAGTTCAATGCTGGAGAACTAAGCTAGTGGACAGAATCGGGATATCAAAAGCATTTTCATGATTATCTCAATCTTCTTGTACCAGGCAAAATCTGATGCAATTAACCAGACCTGGATTTGTTGTGAAAGTGTGAAATTTATACAAAAATTTATACTAGAAGTAGCCGTCTGGCTGAGTGGCATATAATTAAGGCTTCTATATTCATGGAATTGTTAGAGCTGAATCTTTGTTTATTTTTCACTACTTAGCATGTTGAAATCTGAATTTATTGAACACGGGGATTAACAGTGTTAGGTTTATATATTGGCGATTCTAAATTGACAAACTCAAATAATTATAAAGCTTAGAGACTGAATTGTAAAGTTTCTATATTTGGAACAAGAAGGATTCACACCAATTTTTGCTAGCTGCTCGCCGGAGTGCTGCTCGAGCAGATGGAATAGAGACAACCTCGCTCGACCTTCGCTCCACTGTCGAGCGACAGACCCTTCGCTCATGCGAAGCTGCCTTCGTCCAACATATAAATTCTAGCACCACATCTTTTGAGATTTTCACTTGGCCCATGCAACCTATTTCGTCCAACATATAAATTCTAGCACCACATTTTTTGCTTTGTAGAGGTTGAATACATTACATTATTGAGAGAATTCATGTTTATCATATTGAAAGTTCAATCCTTCCATTGTTTTTGCGTCAAACCTTGTGAAAACATCAAAGTGCCAAATCAAACGCCGGATTGTATTCTTCGCTTGGATCTGCTGCTAGATTGTATTGTCAACTGTGTTGCATTGAAGATCAAGGAAGAACTGAAGAACGAGGAGTTCTTTTGGGAAGATTTACAGGAGATAAACTGCGTGAAGAGTCAGGATTAGAGTTCATGTGTGGATTCCAGGAGGATTGCTTTACAAAGAAGAGTCGGGATTGATGTTTATGTGCACATTTCAGGAGGACTGCTTCACACTTTAGACAAAAGATCAGAAAGTTTGTATTGTCAACTTTGTTGATGGTCTATAAGTTAATTGATAGTTTGTAGTGGATCTTTGACCGGCAAAGCACCCGAAGTTTTTCCCACGTTGGGTTTCTCCGTGAACAATTCTGTGTTGTATGCTTTATTTATTGTTTTGATATTACTGCGGTATTCAAAGATACGCTTAATTGGATTGTTTGACTAATCACTTAGACATAATTAACTTGTGACATGTTGTTAGTTAATTAGTTTTGTTTATTCCGTATTTACACCTAATCACCCTCCCTCTAGGTGTAGTTGGGTCGAATCTTGAGTTTCTCAAACAGACTAGGCCGATTTGATGTGAAGGTTAACCATATTTTTCAATGTTGTTTTTCTGGCTAATGGGATTTATACTTCAAATACTCGAATTATACTTCTATTAAGTAGTGTTCTACTGCACACAGGTGTTATTATCCTAAGTTAACTTGCGTGTTTGATGAAGTAGACTGTTAACTTCTAATCCACTAATTTATTGCATTTCAAATATAATTTTCTGCTACCCCTGTGCTTTTCTGGATAACTTCAAATCCTATGGGAGGATTAGTCTTTGGATTTCATCTGTGCAAAAATCTATTTCTCTGCTACCCCTGTGTTTTTCTGCATAACTTCTAATCCTATGGGAGGATAAATTCTATTGCACAGCTGGGCTGGTTTAAGCGTTGAGAAAATCTATCTGTAGTCAAAGCTCGATGACAACCTCCTCAATATGAAAGTGTAGTAGGTGTGGGAATACCAAGGGAATTGTGGAAGATGATTGGTGACTGCCTCCAGTTCAAGGCATCCAAAAGGCCAACATTTAATTCAATGTTACCGATATTTCTTCGCCACTTGCAAGAGATTCCTTGAAGCCCTCCTGCAAGCCCTGATATGTAAGATGCTAATTTGATGTATTGTCAGTTTGTCACCTTATCCAGATGTACTCATAATAAAATTCAAATTCTCGTGTTTTCCAAAGTAGCATTATGACCCGTGTCTATGTTGCTAATGCAAGAATTAGTAGTCAGAGATGCCTTGGAAGTGCCTTATTACTTGCCTGCATAAGTTTGACCCTGTTTTTTTTAGGCATCCTTGTATTTAATACTTCATAGTTACTTGATTGATGACTCGGGTATTCTCTATTTGCCCCATCTAACAAGCAGTGATATGCCTTCAAACCCTGGAATAAATGGGACTGCTCTATCCCCATCAGCTGATCTAGAGGTTCCCCGAGCCAATCCCAATCTTTTACTCCGACTTGTCACAGAGGGCAATCTGGACTGTGTTCGGTTAGGCCGCTTTACTATAGACCTTTGTCATTATCTTCCAGATATGGAATCTTTTACATTGAGATTTTTTTATTTTCCATCACCCTGTTTTATGCAGAGAGTTTCTTGCAAAGACTGCTTCAGGTCAAAATGGCTTTGCTACGTTCTCTGCTGGAAGCACAGAATGCAGAAGGTCAAAGGGCTCTTCACCTGGTATATGTTTCTTGATTTTCTTGATGAAGGTGGAGTTACTTCCGTGGCGCCTTTTCCGGAGAAATTCTTTCCACCTGTTTACCTTAAACAGATGGATGATACATCAACAAATCAATACTGCAAGTTTGACAGCCAGATTTTGACACTTTTTACATTTTCCCTCTATTTGGCTGTCCTTATAGCATCGTTTTTTGCATCAACGATGACCAAGAAATTTGGCTGGAGAAAGTCAATGATGTTTGGTGGAATATTTTTCTTGGATGGTGCCATCATCAATGTTGTAGCAGTGCACGTTCGTATGTTAATCATAGGTTGCAACAGTGTGACATGTTAGTATGTTAATCATAGGTTGATGTTTGGTGGAATAATTTTCTTGGATGGTGCCATCATAAACGTTGCAGTAGTGCACGTTCGTATGTTAATCATAGGCTGCACAGTGACAACTTTTTTTTTTCTTTTTTGGAAATGTATTGAATTTTCAGACACTTCACAATTTTGGATCTGAATCTTATGTGAACATTACGACAATTAATAATCATTATTGGAGTTGTTGATATTATCATCTTCTATCTTATTTTTGGTTGATTTGTGCAAATTAAAAAATGTAAAATAAAAAAAAATCTTGTAAAATGACATATAGCAACAATCAAAAAATAAAGATATAAGCATAAACAATTGGAAAAAACATTGCAAAAGGTTATTAGCAACGTTCAAAAATGTTGCAAAGATATTATACGCAACATTTAAAAAATGTTGTAAAAAGGTTACGACAATACTCAAAAAACGTTGCAAAAGGCTATTCGCAACGTTAAAAAAAATGCAAAAAGTTTATGGCAACACTCAAAAAAAGTTGTTGTATCCTTCTACTCTACGATAACATCGAGGCTTGTAACATACTAAATAACGTTGCAAAAGATTTTTGGCAACATTTTTTGAACGTTGCAAGACACTATTTTTGTTGTAATGCATTCTCTTTCTATCAATTTAACAGCGTTGTATTTCTGTTTACAAGTCGTCTGTCTTATAAAAATGTGAGGTGTTGTGGTCTATTACCAATGGAAAAAAAAAATTTATACTACGTTTGAACAAATTTTTCATAAAACACGTGGCAAAGTGTTTAGCACGAATCTCTCACTGCAGATATGAAATTGAGGTTCATGGATTTATATGGTCCCGAACATAAAAAAGGTAAATCATCGACTTCTCCATTTGCACACAAAGTGATGTCTTTGGTCCAGCCTACCCCAGCTGTTTTTTGCCAGTGTAATGGGGGATGAAAATGCTTCAGGAAAACACAAACACTTCTTCAGGCGGAAGGAGAATCTGCTTCTGCAAATGATTATGTTCCTCCTTACATAGCTTAGAAAATTCGTATTGATTATTCTTGTTACTATAAAAATTGAAACCAAATAGCTAAGATGCTCTCCAAGCCCAGTGAATGTTCTTTTGGGTCGTGCTTCCAGTTTTGGCTTTCTTTGCAACAAATGTGAAAGAATAAACGAAATGTTAAGATTTTCACTTTTGGAGTTTCCTGATTTTGGTATAAATCTACAAAAAATAGCTTTTTTCATGGGTTCCAAGGTCGTCAAGAGAGAGAATAATGCTATTCATCTGAAGTGCTTACGGTGTTCTAAAAATACATGCACGGTGAAGATCTGCCCCACCACATAGCCATGTTTTACGCTTTTTTACGTCTTGGCTTTGCCTATGTCTGGTTAGGATAGTAAGAGCTTGAATCTTCGTCTTGTCACATAGTCATGATTTATGCATTTTAAAATATTAAATGTTAATTATCATCCACGTGTGTTACATTGGCGTATTGCCACAACACTGGTAATTATCATTACTCTGGATGAATGTAAATAACACGAAAGATGTCTATGATTCATTCGTTTCACTATTTACAAAAAACCTAAGTTCACTCAACTTTCAAGTGTATGTATTATATTTTCAAATGTAGTCCGGAAATGTCTGGAAGTGTATCATTGATAATTACATGTCAATTCCTCAAAAAGAAAATATCAGGATGTAGCATACTTATAATAATTTGGAATAGAAAAAAAAATCATATGAAATCATGGAACACCAACCATAAAGCCATTGGCCACATACATATCATTTCATTGGTGTCCCTGAAAACAATTTGTAAGTCCAAATACGAAACATCCACAACATAACGAAATATCCTAACACACGAAAGCAGAATCTCTAGGATCATTGTAAGCTTGATAATGAAAGGTGTTAAAATATGAAACTACATTTATTTTTCACCGATCAAGACTATTAATAATTATATTTTGTGCACTTATGTGTGCCTTTGAGCATAGATATTTGAGAGTACTATTGATTAATTATTGTTTAATCTTTTGTATATGGTGTTTTTAGGTCAAACTCGATGCCTAGAAGTGAATTGGAAGAAATGAATGAAAACCGAAGAAAAAGAAACATTTCCTAAGTTCAGGGACTAAATTATAAATATCTAAAAATTGATCCAGACCATAGAAGAATGATCGAAGATCGTATGGAGTTAACCATATGCAATTAGTAGACAAAGGATGAGAATTGCATGAAGAAAGGACTCAAGTTGAACAGATGAGCAAAGGTGGGATCAAATTGCAAAGGAACAACGCCTTGCGATGGCAAGGGGCTATTTGGAAAAAGCAGATTCCAGATTATGTTTCCCATGCGACTGCAACTATATACCCCATGTGATCACATGGATGACTCCATCCAACCGGTCCAGTTTTGTTCTACAACACAACCACCTTTCGGAAAGGAATTTGGATACAATTCTTGACCTAATTCCAGCCTNATTAGTAGACAAAGGATGAGAATTGCATGAAGAAAGGACTCAAGTTGAACAGATGAGCAAAGGTGGGATCAAATTGCAAAGGAACAACGCCTTGCGATGGCAAGGGGCTATTTGGAAAAAGCAGATTCCAGATTATGTTTCCCATGCGACTGCAACTATATACCCCATGTGATCACATGGGTGACTCCATCCAACCGGTCCAGTTTTGTTCTACAACACAACCACCTTTCGGAAAGGAATTTGGATACAATTCTTGACCTAATTCCAGCCTCTTTTAAGTACAAAACAAAGGCTGACATAGAAAATTGATTCTCATATCATTCATATCGTAGAAGTCTTACAATTAAGGCAGTCAATCCATCATATTTCAAAAGGGATAACATGTCTAGCACTGATATGAAACCAAGAAGAAGAAATAGATTCCACATCTTTTCTTTTGTATTTATACATTCTGGGTGATGATTTTCCAATATTTTTTTTGTGTATTATCTTTAGAAACATGCTATGCTGAACTTCTTGTGTTAGAATGAAAGTGAAACCTTATTATTTATTAGTTTCAATTCAAAGACCAATTGATTAGTATATTTGTGTTCTTGATTTATTTTGTACCCCTTGTTGAATTATTTAAATACTTGCACACTATTTAAGTAATTAGTTGCTTATTATGATCACAGGAGTTTTACGAGAGAGATAGAACTTTGAGAATTTATGGCAATCATGTAATTCAATGCGTTACATTGCATATGAATTCCTGATAGGAATATTGTAGGGTCGTGCTTAACATATATTTGACTTACCTCGTGAGAAATAGTTGAATATAATTGGATTATTCATTAGAAAAATACACAAGGTAAATAGGTCGAGAATTGGGGATAAGAAAATAATATGTGAATTTGTAATTCCAACACTTTCATCATCGTTTATATTTCATTAAATTCTTAGATAGTATTTAGGATAATTTAGACATAAGTAAACCAAACGTTTTGTGTTAAATTCACATTCAAGTTTAATAAAGAACTAATAAGATTCAATTAAAAGAATTATTTCTCATAGGATGATACTCTTTTTCACTATCATTATTACTTTTATCAACAATCTCATATGCTTGTGGGATTCCATCCAACAATTGTTATGAATATTAAATATTTTTGTACGTAAGATCATTAATGTAACTTCTTTGGGAAGGTCGGTTCTTGGAGAAGAGCTGCAATAGGAGATTGAAGAGGTAACATTCACAAACGAAATATTCCTCGTGATACCATCTGTATTTTTATAAATCAAATCCCTCTTCTAATTTATTGAGAATTTAATAGGACTAAAAGAAGTAGCGATAATCATAAAGTCCAACTACAAGAAGTAGACATAAACATGAACTCCTAACTAGATTTATTTACATCCTAGGAATGGTAAAGACCTTATAGAATTTCAAAGATATATAATCTAATAAAAAACAGGTAA
The DNA here is from genome assembly GCA_903798325.1 of Fraxinus xanthoxyloides. NCBI lineage: Eukaryota > Viridiplantae > Streptophyta > Magnoliopsida > Lamiales > Oleaceae > Fraxinus > Fraxinus xanthoxyloides. The sequence goes on along the minus strand of CAIGRL010182288.1, from coordinate 2,702 downwards.
ATATAAATAGGAAGATAGCCATAAAAGGAGAAACTCTTAGCAAACCTCACATATCAACATTTCTCATGAATGTAACTTATTTCAAGGTGTTATTGTGCTAAAGTGATTCAAGGAGTAGATTTTTTAAGAGCGTGTTTTTCTAATTTCCTAATTACAAAGTTTGATAAAAAAGCTAGTTTCCTAATATAAAGTAGGCAAAATACTATGTTAAATACATAACCTAAACTTTTAGACAATCAATTCCTTTAATTTGAATTCCAAATCTAAAGAAAAATCATTTTCTTTTCAATGTACAAACGTTGAAATTTGATTGAATGCACGACGATTTACGAAGAAATTGTGCAAAATCTCTTAAGAAAAGCTTTCAACTTTTTACTTTCCTCGAATATAATTTATTAACATACTATTCTTAATGATTTATTTATTTGTTTGTTTCATGGGTACATTTGATTACGATTGATTTTTCCTATCTCTTCAACTTTTTGAGTTCTGCGTAATGCAAATTTTATTCTTTTAAACGCTGTTGCTTCCCCTTCTGTTTCTTCGCTACTAACCTAAGGTTGAGTACTTTTGTTTTTTATTTGAATGTATCTACCACAACAGTGCTACTGACTTTGGTAGTATCTTTAATCGTTGTAGTCTAGCCAAATATTGTGGATCCACTCGTGCTACCAATTGTGTTTAATCGATTTTAGTGAGTTTTGACAGATTCATTAACTATGCACTACATTCATCAATTGGATAAATCAATAGAACACATTAACAATTTTTTCTATAGAGCTAGCACGTGGAGTCTGGGCACAATTATTAGGTTATGAACCAACCCGATATCAAGAACGTTTTGATATCACTTGTTGAGAAATGGACCAAATATTAAAGACGAAAAATATTGACGATATGAAATTTAATATATCACAAAACAATCAAGAAATTTGTGGAATAGGAGATTTATTATACCAAGAAGCAAACAAATGTCTTACAAGATTAAACAAGTTTCCTTCATGCAACAAACTTGTTAATCACATAGGCTTTTTGTTACAAAACCTAATGAACTTCACATTGACACAAATTCATGGAATTAAATCTCCACTCTTCAAGTCATTCTCCAACTCTTCCATCATGTCCCAACCGGACACTCCATGCCTTCGACGGGTACACCATGCCCCTTCCGGATATACACAGCAACTGTGAAGTACATCCAAGCATTGTATATTAGCAAAACTAACTTGCCCACTAACCATGCTTGAATCATCCCCGTTCACTTCTAGTTCTAGGCTTGAACCGCCACAAGTAACCCCAACTCCACCTAAGTTGTCAAACCTATTCAAATCACCATGAACAACATGTTCAACAAGATCACAACCAGCTCCACCTGAGCTACTAGAAGGTCTCCCAATATTATTATCCAAATCACCACGAATAACACGATCACAACCAACTCTACCCGAGTTATAGCTTACTAAACCATAAGGTACAGCTGCTTCCTTCATGATCGCCAAACCTTCCAACACATATAACTGGGACTTTCTCTTCCATCTTAATACAATCCGGAACTCCACCTCCACTGGTATACCTGTACCCTTTTGAATCAAGAGTACTTAAAGGGATCCGATTTCTATTTATACCTGGAAGATGTCGAATCTAGCCAAGTGTTCTAACCGTCCAATCCAGTATCTTGATTTTGACGTTACTAATTCCAGTTATTCCACAATGCTCATTATTTTTCATCATCACGAAACGCCGTGTAAATGTTTCATATGAAGAAACCAATCTCGATTGGAGCACACATGAAAAGTGAAAGTTGAATAGGAGAATTTATTATACCAAGAAGCAAACAAATGTCTTACAAGATTAAACAAGTTTCCTTTATGCAACAAACTTTTTAATCATATAAAATTTTTGTTACAAAACCTAACAAACTTCACCTTGCAAACAAATTTACGTCACCATTCTTTTCTGCAAGATTAACATTACCAAAATTTCTGATTGTTCATCCAGATCTGTAGTCACAAATCTCTTCTGCCACTTGTTGTTGCAATACCAACAGACCGCTACCACTGTTTGGCTCTGATATCACTCGTCATCAACCAACATAAAAAGAACATTTTTATATTACTTGTTGGCCAAATAATTAAAGACGAAAAATATGGACAATATGAAATTGTCTTTCATCCTCTCAATCTAATCTAAACAATTCTCTCTTGTTTCTAATGTATACAGCAATGATCTAATTATTATAATCTCACTTGAGTCGCCTTGTGAAGTGTCTATACCTTGTGGAATATTTATTGAAGCCAAATCTGGAAGTTGTGGATGAGGTAGAGTCCAAAACCGCATCTTAAACCAAACAGAACAAGATTTTTTCCCATAGGCGCTACCCCTAGCACCCCAGTGCTAGGTCATTCAGTTTCTTTCTTTCTTCGCCGTGACCCAGAGCCCAGGCACCCCGGATCCATCCCAAGTGCTTCAAAACACTATTCCACCCATTCCAAAAGTCAATTAAACTCCCAAAACACCATGAAATTTGATTCCTAATCAACCCACACTTCTAGACCAATATTAAACAAACTTCCTTCATGCAACAAACTTCTAAATCACATAGAATTGTTGTTACAAAACCTAACAAATTATATCGGAAAGTTGTAAAGTTTATATTAAAATTGCAAATGGGCTGTTATTAAATTATCAAGTACTCGTATGGA
>CAIGRL010182236.1:0-10798 GCA_903798325.1 Fraxinus xanthoxyloides | reverse complement strand
TAGTAAATGTGAAAATTTGTAGAGAAATTATATACAAATTTTAAAAAATTAGAAGGGTTAAGATTTTGTTAAAAAGCGCGACAAAAAGAGTAAAATAGAGTAAAGAGAAAAGAGAAGATTTTAAATTTATTGTGATTTTGCCCCTGTTTGGTATAGATTAAAATCAGTTTTTTAATAATTTTTTTATAGAAGTTAAATAGTTATGGATTTCATGAAATATGTTATTAAAATTAATTGTTAACTTTGATTTAGATTAAAATTTGATTTCAAGCGATACCAAACATGGCTGTATCAAACATATAAAAAAATCTCAAAAGTTGGGAGGTCACGTGACCCAGGACTCCCGTGGGGTCTGCCCCTGACTAAGTACAATATTACCATAAAGGTCCGTCCTATATTCACATCACACTTCATGACGGAGTTTTATGTGGTTTCTTGAATGCCCATTGATTCCATTATGATCATTGAAGGTTGGAAAATAACCTCAGGACGTCGGAAGGACTCGGCACCAATGGCAATCACCTGGGTAACTCATATCTCTTCCCCACAGAAGAGCTAGTATTTGAAGTCTCGACCTCCAGCGCATAGTCAAGGACAATGTAAACTCTACAGAGGTAGTGAAAGAATAACCACGCTCTGAGAGTATTGATCAAGTGCATTACAAAACTACTCTCTAAATTTTAAGATATTATTTGTTATGTATAAGAAGTTATTTATAAATTTATAAAAACTCTCTTTGAGATGCTCTTAACTCAATTTTCTTAAATTCGAACCCAAACATACCCGTTTGTCTCTATGCGTCTTCGTTTCTCGTGTATGGTAATTCTCACTGTCGAAGATATTCAATAAGTACAAATCTACATTTAGGCCATGTTTGAGCCACATTTTNCTCTTCCCCACAGAAGAGCTAGTATTTGAAGTCTCGACCTCCAGCGCATAGTCAAGGACAATGTAAACTCTACAGAGGTAGTGAAAGAATAACCACGCTCTGAGAGTATTGATCAAGTGCATTACAAAACTACTCTCTAAATTTTAAGATATTATTTGTTATGTATAAGAAGTTATTTATAAATTTATAAAAACTCTCTTTGAGATGCTCTTAACTCAATTTTCTTAAATTCGAACCCAAACATACCCGTTTGTCTCTATGCGTCTTCGTTTCTCGTGTATGGTAATTCTCACTGTCGAAGATATTCAATAAGTACAAATCTACATTTAGGCCATGTTTGAGCCACATTTTTTCTTCATTAAAATGAAAAATATGACCGTTATCCATCACATCAACATTAAAATTCAAACTTTCTATCTCTTGTGTGGGGCCCATAACGGGTATATTTTTCATTCTCATTCTCATTATAATGTGGCTCAAACGGGCTCTTATTAGTATGTGTCAATAAGATCTGATTATGTTTGTTGACCTCAATTTTTGTAGGGGTGACATGATCAACATATCTTGACTCCTCTTACGTCCATGTAAGCTCTTCTCTTGCACACTTGAACAAACTATAAGTAATATGTAGCCTTCTTCTATGGTAGGGAAGGCAGTCACGAGTACTCTAATGGTCAAATCAGTCCAGGATAATGATATGTTGGATGTGGGACATACTAAGGACGAGAACCACTAAGTAAAAAAGGTTAGATCCTAGAGTGTTTGTAGAGAAAATAATGAGAGCAAGTTTAAAATTTGAGTATATAAAGTTGCATTATCTTGGAATGGCACTAAATGTGAAATTTTATAGTAGAAGAAATGTAATACTAGCCTTTGGATGGAAAAGATATGCACCCTCAAGTCGATGGTTGAGGCATCCTCTCCTAGTTGTCAATCCACACATCGTAGGCCAGATAGTATTTAGGGTGTGTTTGAGGCACATTATTTTGGAATAATGTATTCTGGAATAGTAGATTGATGGATAATGTGTGGTTGAAAAAGAAGGAAATATTATTGATGTGATGAAAAATATTATTTTATTGAAGAATGTGTGGTTGAAAATGAGTAGAAGAATGAGAATGAGAAAATTAATGTGGGTCAAACGAGGCTTAATTTAATAATAATGTTCCTGGGTCCGCCCCTGGAATCGTACTAAGAGTGTGTTTGATAGATATTATTTTGGAAGAATGTATTTTGGAATAGTAAATTGATGGAGAATGTGTGGTTGAAAAAGAAGGAAATATTATTGATGTGATGAAAAATATTATTTTATTGAAGAATGTATGGTTGAAAATGAGTAGAAAAATGAAAATAAAAATTTTAATGGATACCAAACAGGAGCTTAATGTTTCTGAAAAGTTATCACCCAAATACCTAGGTCTAACATCTAAAATATAGACTAGGGTGTGTTTGAGCCACGTTCTTTTAAAAGAGTGTATTATAGAATAATAGATTGATAGAGAATATGTAGTTGAAAAAAAAAATTTATTAATGTGATGGAAAATATTAGTTTATTGAAAAAGTATAGTTGAAAATTAGTAGAAGAATGAGAATGAAATTTTTAATGTGTACCAAACATGGACTAACAATTTGACCTTTAGATATCTACTGTAGAAATGTCACATTAATCAATCGTACGCAGATCTTGTCCAAAAGATCTCTTTAGGATATATGAAATGGGAAACGATCGCGCTACTCGTCCAGGGTAGGGCGGACCGACTAAAAAACAGGGTGACGTGGCACGTCATCGTTTAAAAAAAAAAAGGAAAAAATGTAAAACGCAACACATCAGAACTGTCGCCCATACCCTCAAATTCGAAGCCCTAACACACCTCACAAAACTTCCCAAAATCGAAGGCAAAAATAGCAATCCCAATCAAAACGCACCATCTCCGGCCACTTGAAGATGTCAACGTCGCTCGACCTACCTTACGGTCTCATCCCAAGCCATCTCCTTCCCCTAAACTCAAACTTGCTTACCAGGTACTAGGTTTTCTCTTCTCCTAGAACTTTTTCTTGCTCTTTCGTAATGAAAATGATTTTGCTAGAAGACGTCGCCATGGTTGGCGTCAGCGGGGTCCTGCGCCAGCTAGGCGACCTCCTAACGGGAGTTTTGATTTTTGAATGTTTCGCAGTCGGTATGAATGTGTTTTTTTTTTCTTTTTTTGGATTCTAGGGAAGGTTTTGACATAATGTGGGGGTTGATTGTTAATAAATCTTGTGGAATCAGAACTTTTTTATATTTTTGGTTTGTGATTAAGTAAATTACTGTATTGTGGGGGTTTATTATTAATAAATCTTGTGGAATCAGATTTATTTGAAGTTATATTTTCGGTTTGTGATTATGTAAATGTCTGCATTGTGGAAGAATGAAGTTTGAATGGCTTATCTGTGCTTCATGAGGGTGGATTAATCTTAAATGGTTTGTTGTGCACTCTGTAGGATTTCAAGAAATAACCAAATTGTTTTTCAATCACACAGAAATGAAAACAAATTCTCATTTAGTGCACAATGAAATGTGTCTAATGAGTTACTCCATTATCAGCTGCTTATTTAGTCACAACTCCGAGATGGATCATGATTTTTTTAGTGATTATGTTATCTTTTTTCACAATTTGAGGAGTTGGTGGTGGCGGTTCACGACTGTCTTAGAATGCCTGGAAGGAACTCTGGAATATGTCATAGCTGTAGAGCGAAAGATCACTACTTTGCCGAATGCAAAAAGAAATGTCTTTACACGTTATGTAAGCGTGGGTTTGAGAAATGTTTTGTAGTGGAGAAGGAAGGCAAAAACAATGGGAAATTATTTATTTACTGTAGTAACAATTGTGGATATTGGGATTGGGTTGTTAAGGAGGAAGAATCAAGCGGTTCGAATAACCTCGCAAAGAATGAAACAATTGAAGACATGTCTCAAATGTTCCAGTCTCGATTTCAGTGAACGTCACAATCGCGCAAGTTGATGCCAAATGGAAGCAGCCAGTTGAATATTGAACGAATGTAATGGTAGTTTGTGTAATGATAGGTTGTGTATGAACTCTTATGCTTCATTAATGCATGGGTTGTATGTGGTTGATGTACTTATGTTTCCAAGTCAACTTTTGCAATGCAAATATCTGAACATTTGGGTTCATTTATAAGTGTTTTCTCCATCTATTACATAGCCTTCGAAGGGGTGGATGTGGAATCAATTTGATGTGCCAGTGTGCCTGATGGTTTTACCTAAACACTAAGCATTATTGGGATGCATTCAAACAATCTAACCTGTTGTGCTGCAATATTATCCTACCTATATTAACCACACCCAAAAATCAAGCTACTGACATAGATTTGCTAGAAAATGCAACATAATTCAACCTCATTAAAACCACAGAATCTGCTTCCTTTGCAATGGGAACTTCACATAAAAATTAGGAAAATGGGGCTGCCAACTGATAGTTATACATGTTAATCCGAATTGAAAATTCTAAGCAAATTCCACATAATGGAAATGCATAAATCCAGACTCAATTTTCAGCGACATAGATAAAATCCATCAGAAACTACAACACCACAATTACATCCATGAATACATTGAACTTACTGGTAACACAATGTTGACAACAGTTCCATCACGAGACACCGGTGACGCCAACTACACATCCAAGTCACGGGCCATTGCCATCTGCATGAGGTAAGTTTGGAGGAAAGTATGACGACATAGATTGCCCTATGTAAAAAGCCAAACTGAAATGTTATTGAAGGGATCTTGCAATCATCTAAGTTTAAATGCATAAATAAGAGAAAAAAGTGTGTACCTTCTAAGTTATACATGAAGTTCAGGGACGGTAACTGTGGTAAGATGGGAAATGGTGATGGTATGGAATATTGTGAAAGTGAAAATGGTGTTGGTGTCGACATGGATTGTTGTTGTGGTTGAGGTGGGTGAAAGTTGATTCCTCCAGCAACCACATTAGTGCTGCTTGTTGTAGGTTTCCCACGAGCGTTAGAGGTCGAACCAGACTGCATGACATCAACTGTAGCTGTGATTGTCATATAGAAACATATGCATAAATCTTAAAATATCAAAACCAACAACGTACATTTGCTTTCTTGGATGAAGTCTCCAATGGACTTTTTCTCCTAAGTATACCTTCCCCGTTAACTTATCTTGAAATTCACGAAATTTTGATATAGTATACACCGATTGAAACTGTTGCTCCATTTCAAACTAGGTTGCACATGGTACCATTTGCGAGAATGATTTGAAATCCGCCCGAAACTCCTTCTAAACCATTCTCACTCTCAGATTGCACTTCCACATCGTCCTGCTTGTCTTGTACGTGCTCCATTATTCGTTCTGGTACGAGAAAAAAGGTATTGGTCATTTTAAGTCAACAAACAAAACAATTAATACTCACAATCAGATGAACATTGGTTAAAAATTAAATGCAATAAAAATATCGACAGAAAGTATAGTTTCGTATCATTTCAATAGGAGATACCTAGAGAATTTAGAAAGCTTGAATAATTAATGCTTACAATCAGATGAAGTATGGTTATCAATTAAATGCAATACAATAAAAATACCGACAGAAATTATAGTGGACAGAGGCATTGCAATTCAACAGATCCCAACTTCACTTATTCAACTCCATCATTATTTAACAATCTGCTTACCATAAAAAAATGAGCACCATGTGTTTTAAGAGTTCAAATATTTCACTGGTTCAATAGATATATATTTGGCATAAAGGTAATAAAGGTAAAAGGAGAAATCAAAGTGCAAGCATGTTTAACCGATTGTCTGAAAATATTCAAATTTACACTACTTCACCTCCAAACTCGTACCTTTATAGTTACTGTCGTCGCCCCAAATCAGAATCCAAAACCCTCCGAGAGTGAAAATCGTACCACAGCCGCGGGTCGCCCAAAATCAGAGAGGAACATGGGACCAACCGCCGGGTGAAAATGGAAGTTCTGTCTTCGATCTAGCAGAGAGCAGGAAGAGGAAAACGGAGGCTGAAGGCGAAAATTTGGGTTTCCAAGTCAAAAAGGGTTCTAAATTGGGTTTCCCTCCATGTTGCTGTTTACACGTGATAGTTATATGTTTTACACGTGATTACTTATTTCCCTGTTTTTCACTCGGTCCCTGAGCCTGGGCAAATAGCATTTTCCTGGAGGCCAGCCTCTATATGGCACCTCGGCGGAAATGATTCATCACCTCGACTCACCTAGACCAAGTAGGAGAATGATGTATAGTGTGAGCCTAATTGACTTGCGAGCTGGCTATCACATGATGATAATCTGGAACCTCGCAACAATGTTCATTATAATAGTTTCTGAAGTGGTCATAAGTTGAAAAATCCCGTATGGATTTTGCCTTTTGAGAGTGGGTTATGTGATTTTGCTTTGAATTTGCAATTAAACAAAAATTATGCATTTGGGTTTTGCTCATTTTTCAATTTTACATTTTCAAATTTGTTTCTTTTGGTTATCAGCTTGCTTTTTTTTACAATGTCATTGTCTTTTCAACGGGATTCCAATTTAGAAAGAAAGAAAATAAAAATGATATGGATTTTGTTCTTTTACAGCATTCATGATCTTGGTTTCACTTTTTTTTTCCGAGAAATCATTTCGATTGTATACATTTCCCTATTTTTTACTCTCTCTGTTTTCGATTTTCTTCCTTAATCATCAATTTATGTTCTTTTTCAATTTTATGATCTACAAATAGCCTGTTCAGTGTTTGCAGCCAACCAGTCCCCATCCGCGCCATAGCCGATGTTTCTGGCTTCGATTTCAAGTATGTCGATTGTCTTTCTCGTTCATGTATATTTGTTTTTACTTTTTCTAGGTAGTATTTATTTGATGAAAGTACTAGCATCGTTTGTGAATCTTGAATTAGAAGAATGATAAAGGTGTTTTGAATGGAAAAAAAAAAAAAAAAGATTTGAGTTCAAATTTTCGTTTTTCATTTTATCTCGTATAAATTCATGGTCTAATCATAAAGAAATAGTTGTGGACCTTGTGGGTTTTATTCTTCACTTAATTGTTTCGATTTCTTACGTGAAGACACTCATAGTCGCACTGGATTTGTTTATATCATAGGGTGTATAATTTGCATCATATGTCTATGGTTGAAGTTTTTAAATTGATAGCTTAATTTTTAAATTTGATGTGAATAAAGGGTTTCTTGGTATATTTTCTGACTTGGGTTTTGAGGAGAGAGGATTCTTTATTGAAATATTTAGAATTTGTTAAGAGTCCTATTTTTTTCAAAAAATAAATTTTGTTATAGAGTTATGATGGAGAATGTATAAAAATAAAAATAAAATTCTAAATTTGCGTGTAATATTATTTTATTGAAAAATGTGTGAATAAAATAAGATCAAATCACTTTTCAAAAATGCATTTTAATGGAAAAAATGGAGTTCAATTAAAGGTTTAGTATTTGAATCACATTATTTTGAATGAATGTATTCTAAAATAGTAGATTAATGAAAAATGTGTGGATGGTCATATGTAAAGATAATTTACGATAAAATAGTTCAGATCAAGTAATTATCCAGTGACTGCACACATAATAATCAAGATCAATATAAGTGTCACAATTCAACTGTAGGAATTGTTTCCATGGACGAAAATTATCTAGTGTGCTTAGCAGTGATAAAAACACTAACATCAACAAAATGAAACCGAATTACTCCACATATTAATAATCCCAACATAGTCCTAGAAAGATACCACCAAAGGAAAGAGGTGCGATGCCAGGGTTTTGCCACTGTGCAATCTTTCATGGCAAGCTGTAATATGAAAGGAGAGAAAAAATCTAACCCATTAGTAAATCTCTAACGAGTAATGATCTCTTTTGACCTTTAATGATGCTGCTGAATTCGAACTTAAATCGCAAGAAAGCACGTGCATGATTGCCTTTAATTTCAGGAATGGGTTTACAGGAATGGGGGCAGTATTACCCATCTTCGGGGATATCTTGGTCTTCCCTCCTTTCCATCAAATAGCTGCAAAAGAATGAAACACGGTCATGAATAAAAACAATGAAATAACATACTAACAGCAAACTATGGTCTCTATAGTTGACATATTTACTGAGTATGGAAATGCCCCCTGATCAGTAATGCTATTTATCATTATAATGATGAAACATCAATGATGTGACAGCCTACGTAGAATAATGGGATTTGACAATTCAATTTTTATGAAAGAGAGGAGGAGACGTGGTCTTAAGAATTAGAGAAATGTGAAGGATAATGGGTTGTCACATCAACATCATCATGATGATAAATAACATAACTCTTATCAAAAACATGCAAAACTGATCTTCAAAGAGTTCGTATCAAGTTATTGCTCTGCTATAGCTATAAGGCCAATTGGAGATCAGCTTGCACACATAGCTCTTAACTGATACAGTTTTATTTTCATATCGAGGAGTTAGAAAACTGAGTTATTAAATTTTATTATCAAAATATGAGAGATGTTTTAACGAAATCTTGAATGAGGAGATCAATATTGTTTGCAAAGTCACATGAGCCCACGGGGAAGCCACTCAATCGCCATGATCGTGACCTCTGTCCATCAGATAAGTTCAATTAAGACGTAGCAAAGAAAGCTGACTTGCAGAAAACCTAGGCTCATATTGACAAGGCAGAATGTCACCCCAACTGGGTCCACAAGGTCCAAGCAAAGATGGGACAAATCATCTGTAAAATCCTTTATTTTAGAACAAGAAAATAATAATTTACCTTGTTTAGTCGACGGTGCTTTGCAATGGTCCAGTTCGTCATTATGGAGGCAGCAACAACCATGAAGACATAGCCTGCTACGGTCTGTGTAGCAATATTGAAGCCTAGCCACTGATAAATCTCGGTTGTGTAGTTCGCACATGTAACGATGTTAAATAAAAAGCCACATGGGATTTGGTACCCTCCACCACCATCAGCACCCCGGAGATTTCTCAACAAGATATGGCAATGGAAATTGGCAATTTGACAAAGCAACCCAAACCCAAACCCAATTTTCATTTGGAGATCATTTACCGGTGTGTAAAGTGGGTGGTTGACATAATAAGCAATAAAAGCACCAAAGCTCCAATAATATGCACAGTTGCGAAAGACATTGGAGAGGGGTGAGGTTGCATGGCTGAAACGGTGCACGAAAAAGGTTTCCATTATACGTTTGAAGTAGTGGAAGCACCAGTAATACAAGGCATAAGTCTGGACGGGGTGGATGACACGCTCCCCTTTGTAGCCAAAAAACCGGTACACAGGGTAGTAATAGAAGATAGGATAGAGGATCAAAGGACCCAAGTATTCCCAGAAGAAAAGGGTGCTGTACTTGACTTGTGGACCTAGGTCCTTGAAAACAACAGTCAAAGTGTCTCCATTCCCATCAGTGTAATCTTTGAGACTCTTCTTGTACTGAAGGATGGTAGGCTTCTCTTTTGATCCAAGCGGAATATGAAGGGTCAATCGCTGTCTAGAGGGATAGTACTTTTTGGCTGTAGCCATAATACATTAAATTAAATTAAAAAATCTGTATGCAATGCATAACCCAAAAAGGAATTAAAAAAAAAATGAATTCTGTAAAGCAAGAGAAGAGACAATGGCAAAAGGGTAATCAATAACTTTAAGCTACATCCAGTTGACCTAACAAACGGTGCATTCACTGGTTGTTTTGAACATCAACATTAATTATCTTGTTATAACTAAAACAAGCACATATATAAGTCTAATATTCTGAAAGTCTTCGTATGCATACTCATTAACTACATGTATATGTATTGGTGTGCATGTTTCCATTTCAACCAACAGAAAATACAAATCCATGAAAGTTTGAGAATTACTAGCATAGAACTACAGATTAGCGAATCAAAGTCAAAGTTGAAAGGCTTAAAAATACAGCTGAGCTTGACAGAACCGTTCACTGTTGTTCTTTAGAATTCTAAAGGTGTTTGCATTTAATGTGGCACTCAAAATAAAACAGAACAATCTTCTGCATTCATAAGAAACACGCCAGAAGATTTTGCTCTTAAATATGTAGTCAGACGCAAGCTATTAATTCATCAGAAATCAGAGAAAAGAGATACTCCTCCTATCAACCACACCCCCTCTTGGTACAAAGTCAATAAAAAGTTGCTCCTCAGCCCAACAATTTCAAATATGAAATATAAAATCTACGCTCCACTTTCTCTCACATGGTTTGAAATGGCTTTATATGTGCATCCGTGACTTACTCTCAATTTTCTTTTGCTAACTTTGAATGCTTAAATTGCATTTGCTGATATCCTGACATGCCTATGTATGCAAAATGTGTTAAACAACATGAGACGAAGGTTGGTATTTAAGAAAGAACCAGAGGAACTAAAATATCTACTAGGAAATTGCAGTTGATAGAAGAGAATTTCTAATAATTTCTACATGACTGCATCAATCTTGTGGATAATGGATATCCACTGTCCCCTGCTCCTCACCCACAACTCAAAGAGAGCAATTGCTTTTGTGTGTCTAAAGACTTTTTGAAAAACCTCAAAGAACATATTTGCTTTGAAGACAAGTTTTTATTAAAACCATTACTTTATATCTATGGATCAAAAAGAAGCACTGAAAAGATCATATGGGCATCTGACTGGTTCTTAGCATTCAAACTTTTCATCTCTACTCTTTTGAACTAATTAGGCTTAATCAGGGGGAACTGCTTGAAAACAAAGAAAGGCTGGGAGTCTCCCTTTTATAGTCTAATAGCTCTAGTTTTGGGATCAGGTTTTCAGAGTCCTAGCAACCCCGGAAAAAGCTACAGGCTCTGGTTCAGAAACCATCCTAAACTCTCCCCTATAAAGCCTTCCCCTAATTTTAAGAAAGCCCTCTCCTTGAG
>CAIGRL010182223.1:0-14926 GCA_903798325.1 Fraxinus xanthoxyloides | reverse complement strand
TCTTTAGCTCTGTCATCACACGTCTACAGTTCTAATGGAAAATCCACCTCAAATGTCCTCTAATGCACCAGATCTTCAAGCGTTTTCTACAGCTATGACAAATGCGCTTATTCTTCCCTGCCATGGAAATCTGCTATTGCAGCCACGAACAACAAAATTATCATTCAATACAAAACTCACAGTTAACATTTATGCTCCCTTCTCACCCACACATCAATTGGCAGACATGGAGTTATGCTAATAACATTGGCAATACATAGACCCACTCAAATAAAAAAATTGCAGTTAACATGTATGCAGATGCACTGTCAAAATCAAATGACAAAAAGGAGAAAATTTTCACAAAATTACTGTAATTCCTACTGCAATTTTCTCAGACACTCTATTAGCTAATTAACCAAATTCATTAGTTTGAAATAATAAAAAAAAATTATAGCTTAAAAATGAGTGTGAATTGGGTTATGGGGAGGAATTGTATAAACATGTTTTTCCTTCATTAACGACTAGAAAATAGTGTAATGGAAAAATCTTCTTGACCATTGACTGGAAAGAAGAAGATGCATGCAAAAAATAAAATCAATTACGAACAAAATCAATTCTCCATTCAAAAATCAATTTGTGTCCTACCATAGGAACAATTTTACAACAAACAGGAACAAAAATTACCTTTTTATCTGTAGATGAATTTGAAGCTCACAAAAATTAGACGATTTGATTTGGGATACCACAATGTACAACGAATATTACCCGAACGAATTGAACGGTTTTCAGAATCTCGTGAGATTGGGGAAAATAGATTTCAAGATGTTAGTCGTGTGAAATAAAATTGGTAAAGCCGTGTTTGGATGCGACTTTGCTGACGTGAAAGTTGAGTTGGCAAATCACTTAGTACTTGGAAGGAGTTAACCTGCCATATCGTTTTTTCGTTTGCCACATCAGCATGTCTATTAATGATTTTTATCGGGTGGGTGATGGAATTGGATGAAGTAAAGTTCAGTGATCAATGGGATAATTAATGAAGTTCGGTGAATAAACCGTGATATGGTGCAAAGTTCAGTGGCCAATGAAACATTCAACTCCAAATAACTGGTCACAAACACCCCAACCTTATGCACATCCACCTACAACCAACGCACCACCGCCATGACCACCACTATCATCACCACCCCTCACCGCAACCCCAACCCTCACCGCCGTCGCCAACAACTCCATTTACACCATTAACAAAAATCAACCCAAACCCCCAACACCACCAAAATACGGAAACCACCACCACCACTCCAACAACAAAAATTAAAACCAACACCTCACCACCACAACCAGATTTACTACCACCTATACTAGCACCATCACAACCTGTAGCACCACAACCGTGACCCATCACCGCACCAACATCGTAGAAGCACCAATAACAAGCAAAATGTCTCCCCACCGCCAAGGTCCCTGGATACCCTACCACCACCATCATCGTCGTTGCCATCACAGCCAGACCCACCACCGCCCCTAGCACCTCCACCTGCACAACTGTTGGGAATGGTGACCCAAATTCGGGTTACCATATGAAGAAAACGTGGTTGAATTAAACTTGGAAAGGTATCAATTTGTATCCAAGTTTTTTTTGGCATGGTTTTTTACTTTTCTTCATTCTTTCCATATTTTGACATATCCCTAAGGTTTTGTACGTGTAGTATGTATAAGGATGCTCCTCTTTCAGTTTGGTTAAGCCAATATTGCCAAGTTCTTGTAATTTCTCTCCATATTGTTATTGAATAAACACCAATTCCTCTGCATTTTCTCTTCTTCTTTTACTTTAATCTTGTTTTCAATTGTTGTGATCTTTTATATTTCAAAGTGTGTAATCTCAATTCCTACATTTGAGACGGTTTTCCCAACAAAGTGGTATCAGAGACAGGCTGTAGGTTCTTCGTGATTTGATTGGGATTTTTCAGAGATGACTTCATTGAAATATGATATTTCACTTTTGGATCGTAATACGAGGTTTTTTCTGTAGCAAGTAAAGATGAAAGCAATTCTGGCACAAATGGATTTGGATGATGCTTTGATGGGTTTTGATAAAATGGCAACAAATTGGACAACGGAAAGACGAGAAGGCTTTAGCGCAGATTCACCTTCACCTTTCCAATAATATTCTGCAGGATGTCTTGAAGGAGAAAACGGCGGCTGCTTTGTGGTTGAAACTGGAGCACTTATACATGACCAAAAGTCTCACGAGCAAACTGCTTCTAAAGCAAAGGCTGTATTCCCATCGTGTGGTAGAAGAAAGATCACTGGAATACCACCTGGCTGTGTTCAAGGAAATTCTTAGACATTTGGAAACGTTAGAGGTCAAATATGATGAGGAGGATCTGGCCTTGATCCTGTTATGTTCTCTACCTGCTTCTTATTCGTCGTTTAGGGGCATGATCTGATACAATCGTAACACATTGACCATTGAAGATGCTTACGATGCTTTATTCTCAAAGGAGAAGATGAAGCATCTAGTTGGAGCTACTACATCTAGGGATGGGGATGCTCTAGTTTCTCATTGTGATCGATAGAGGGGTAGACCGAAAGGGAACTTTAGCAATGTGTATAGCTTCTACTGTAAGAAGAAAGAACATGTCAAGAAGGATTGCGACAAGTTGCAGGCTAAAGATAATTTAGTTGCAAATAATAGGGGGCAATCGTCTAATTCGGATGATGCTAATATTACCGAGTATTTATCTGATGGCGGTGATGTGATGGTGACCATGGTATCTGACATGAAGTCCAAGCTTGACGAGAAGTGGGTTCTTGATTCAGAATGTTCGCACCATGTGTCCCAATCGGGACTTATTTCAAACATATGAGGCGGTGAAGCAAAGTTGAGTTGTCATGGGAAATAACCAGTCTTGTCGGGTTGCTGGGATCGGTCGGGTCAAATTGAGGTTACGGAATGGGACAATCAAAACACTTGATCAGGTTCGTCATGTTCCAAACTTGAAAAAGGAATCTCATCTCGCTAAGTACTCTGGATGCAAAGGGATATAAATTCTTTGGTGGAGGTGGAGCATTGAAGGTTCGAAGGGGTGTCCGGGTTGTACTAGAGGGATGAATGAAGTCTCAGTTGTACATCTTGCATGGGAGCGCAGAACTAATTAAGAAACATTTGGACAAGTTCAGTACCGTGGTGGAAATTCAATTTGGTACAGTGCCTCTTGTGATAGGCTCTAGGTCAGTTCAGAACATTGCTCAGGGGAATGTTGGTGATTTCGTCTTGCCACCAATTACAGCGGGTTCACTGTGTTCACATACTAGTATTGGACTCATGGAGCCTAGGTACAGTGTTGGAAATGTCTGCAATGTATTTGGGATCGTTGAAGGTGACAGCTCTAGTAATAGACCTTTTGATCATGCATATGGAGTGGATTCTCCTACAGGGAGTGCTTCGATCCTGTTTGATCAATAATCAATTCCTTGTAAGAATTATGGGAACCCGGGTTTAGGGTTCAGGTGTCACCTGTGGATTCCAGACAGAGGAAGATGGTTTGTGTGATGGAGAGTTTTGGTTACTGTTTGAGGAAGTTGGTTATTTCAATGTAGATGAAGTCATTTCTCAGGTGGAGAAATTGTGAAGTTGTGTTCGTTGCACCGAAATTTGAATCAGGGTGGAGATTGTTGGGATTGGTGACCCAAATTCGGGTTACCATATGAAGAAAACGTGGTTGTAAGAGTGAGCCTAGTGGACTCGAGTTGTCGTCACAAACAAAAATCACCAACGACTCTGGCTGCAACGATAACAGCTATAGCTGTCACAAACAAATAATAACAATGCTTCGGCTGCAGCTACGCGCTCGCAGCTCAATCGTCGCTGGAGCGGCTCCATTCTTAGAGCTGTCCTCACAAAAAAAATATTGATTTTAACCAATCAAAGTCCACAGGCATTGTGTGGAGCAAATCGTGTCATGATCGTCCGTTGCTGCAACTGCATCACGCGACCCTTCATGATGCCACCGTAAAGGCATCGCTCTGAGCAAAAGGGGAAGATCGAGGAGTCCTTACCCAAGATCACTACATCGAGGCATCGTGAACACTGCCGACGGTGCCTCTGTGTGGTGTGGAAAGTAGGGGGCGGGGGGAAGAGAGAGTTGGATAAAATGTTTTAGAGTTTGAAGTGATTTGGTTGGTGATGAGTTTGTAAATTTATTTAATTATATAATATGATTATTGATATTTAAAAATATAATATAATCTGGTTTTTGTATAAAAATGTTTTAAATCTGATTTTTGCAATTGAAAATTGAAAAAATTTGGTTGGTTGTAATTTTCACAAAAAATAGTGGAAATTACACACACATGGATTTTAATTTTTCAATTCAAAAATCATGTTTTAAAGTTTTTTATTCAAAAATAAGTTGATAATTCAAATTTTTAATATTAATTGTAGTATCATAAATTAAAATTAATCCACCTATCCACTCACACCTAATTTCACTCCCAAACCTTAAAATTTCATCTCTCTCTCTCTCTCACACACACACACACACTCACACACACACACACTCATGGAAGACATCGTTGCATGGTGATTGCCACCAGAAGATCCTCACATCGCTGCATTACATCACAATGTTGCTACGCAGCGACATGACGCCTTGTGTGGCGCGACACAACCTCACTGTGGCCACGCTGCATTGCTGCGTGATGCTATCTCGTAGAATCGCCCCTGCAGCTTCGCGACACTGCTTTGCAGTAGTGCTACGAACGGTAGCTTCTATTGCTTCCTTGAATGGTAGCTTCACAACCCTGCCTTCTAGTAGCGTTATCCATCGGTGCTTGAGATGGTGCACTGCAAAGAAAAAGTTGAGATTGAAGTTTAGGCGCTGTATAAAAAATTCGGGTCTAAGGAATTAGATGTATCTATCCTGCACCAAATGCTCAATTCGTTGATGAGATCCTCAATTGATGATGGAATAATAATGGATCATCAACAAATTGCTTCAATTGATAACCAAATTTTTAGAATTAATCCCTTAAAGGTGTGGTCTTGAGGTTAAGGTAATATCAATGCTCGTGGATTTTAGTTGAAGGTGGTAGTGGTGGTGCAGAGAAGAGTTTTAGTGAAACATTAGTTTGGAATTCATTGTCATGAATTTGAGTTGAAGGAGGTGGTGGTGGTGCATTTGAGGTGATGGTGGTAATCATTTGTGACCAAATATGTGTGTACTATGATTGGTTGTGATCAATTTTGTGTTAATTGTGACCGATTGTGACTTGATCATATACAGTTACAATTAAGATTCAATTGGTCACAGTCAGTCACGTTTAACACAAATTTGATCACAATTAGTCACATTAAATACAAACTTGGTCACAATTAGTCACGGATGACACATGTCAACGACTTGATTATATAAAGTGACTTGAAATTTTTTCGATAATTTTTTAAGAGGTGGAGGCAGGGATGAGGTGGTGGTAGGTGAATCCATGGGGGTGTGATTTTTAATTTTTTTGGAAATCTCTAAGCTACCAGAGTGGTCGTCAAAGTGATCGTCGGAACAGTTGTCGGAGTGATCGTCGGAGCAGTCATCGGAATAGTTGCTAGAGTGATCGCCGAAGAGGCCGCCGGAGTGATCGCCAGAGTGATCGATGGAATGTGGTGTAATTGGGTGAATGATATGGTAGGTGAGGTGGCATGGGTAGAAATAATTAATATATATTATATTATATTATAATATTTAATAAATTTATTTACCACCTGATTTTTGAAATATCTAAGGGTGTGTTTGAGTCATATTATTTTGAAAGAATGTATTCGAAAATAGTAGATTGATAGAGAATGTATGGTTGGAAATGAACGAAAAATTATTGATGTGATGAAACATATTATTTTATTAAAGAATATATGATTGAAAATAAGTAAAAGAATGAAAATGAAAATTTTAATGTGTATCAAACGAGGGCTCAATGAAATTGTTATTTATGAAACCGATGTTTAAAATTAAGAGTTATTTATTGTTATTGTAAAGCCCAATTAAAGGGCGTGCATATCCAACAACTATATAACCCATGTCTGTGTAAAAACTGATGGAGCAAAGGGGACAAGAGGCGTAAGGTTTTGTTCTTCCTCGCCATTCCGCTAATTTGTCTGTTTAAGTCTTATTTAGAGCTAAAGGGGGCAGGCGGCTAAGGTTTTCTTCCTCGGTATTACGCTAAAAACTGGGTGAGAGGCAAAAGGTGAGACAGTCATCAACCCTTGGCACCAATTTATCTTGTGTTGCAGTGATCTCTTCTCAACTTCTTCATCAACAAAATTGGAGGTAGCGTCGGATTTTACTAGTGTAAAAACGGGCTTTATATGTTGAAATCTTATTGTTGTAAACGATTTAATGTCAACTCAACTCTTTATAATTTATTTATTTTTCCGAAATTGTTTTTTGATGGTAATCCTCCTCTGGCAACAGTGACTTTTTGGACAAAAAATTTCTTGAATATTTGATGCAGTTGTTTATGGTTTTATCCGCCCCTAATAGGTGAAATATCAAGGAC
The DNA here is from genome assembly GCA_903798325.1 of Fraxinus xanthoxyloides. Classification (NCBI taxonomy): domain Eukaryota; kingdom Viridiplantae; phylum Streptophyta; class Magnoliopsida; order Lamiales; family Oleaceae; genus Fraxinus; species Fraxinus xanthoxyloides. Next base: position 8,398 of record CAIGRL010182223.1, on the reverse strand, counting down.
TCAAATTCAGTGCGGTGGCAGTTGCCCTTATACCCAGGTGGCTCCGCTCTGATTTACTTGATTGGGTTGAACATAGTCAATGTTGTTATACCCTTCTAGAATATTATGTTTTTTTTTCAAGGAAAGATTGTGTCATTAATATACATGATTGATGGAAATATAATAGATATTTATCTTTTCAAACCATTTTACCTTTTGCCATCTAAATTGCTTCTGTTCAACACATCAGGTACATTCCAAGTTCAATTAAAAAATATTTCAATACTAGATCTCCGCGTGTACACCTGTTTTCCCCTTTTTATTTTTAGTGAGTTGGAAATGCTTGATTTATTACAATGCAGTGGTACATACACTTGGTGGCTGATTTTAGGAGACTATGGATGTTGCCAGTGAAGCAGGTTACAAAACAGAGACTGAGTTTGAGGAGGATAAAAAGGATCCACTCATCGAACTGAATTTAACCGATTCAACGGAGCTTTGGCTTATTCAGTGGCCCATTAATCAAGTAAAATCCTTTTACTTACATCTCGTTCGTTATCTACTCGTATCAAATGTTATTTTTTCTTCCTCGATTTAACTTGCTTTAGAATGGAAAAACATGCGTCTCTTGTGGAAGAATTGTGTTTATCTAGAAAAAGGAAATGGATGAAAAAAAAAAAAATTCGGTGGTTAGTGTTTTATTTACAATTGAAGTAGTAGTTGAGCCCCCAAACTTTAAAATATAGTTGAACATCAAAAACTAATGTCCTAATTCTTAAATTTTTTCCATCACGGTCTTCTATGGTCAGTTTTATCTGTCTTCCAAAACCAAACATGTTAAGAAGTTTTCCTTTATGTTATCTTTTTCAATTTACTCCTTATAATGGTGGAAAAACTGATTTTTGTATGTATTTGACATTCTTTCCATAAGAAACGCATCTTGCTTCTTGAAACTTGTATGCTGAACAGAAAATTTTGTTTTTTAAGTGACTTCATTATTGTTGATTTTCAAGAGTCCCAGCTTAATTACATTGTTGTGCTATGTAATGCAGGCTTCTGATTTTGATGGGCAAGAAGTGTCATTGAAGCTTCACCATGATGGGCATTTGGGCAGTTTTGAAGGATCTTCTCGTAATTTGACTCAACCGCTGGCATATTGGCTATATGCAATAAAAGTTAGCTACTTCTTCACTGATTTAGCATTGCTTTATGTTGACAGGAAAATCATATGAAGTGGTTAGTTATAAATTCCAAGATCCTGACGCATTGGTTTTCCTATCTTCGGCATCAGAGTCAAAAATTGGTACTCATTTATGAGTCTACTTGTCTTGCATCATTTAGCTTTCTTGTATAGTTGCTTTTATTGATAAACAATAATAACTATTGTTATTTGACAATGATTTATTATAGTTGAGTACTTGTGTTTGATAGATAAATAAATTAAGATGTTGAAGTTAGCAAAAAAGAAGCTAAAGTAATAAAAGTTGATATATTTCATCAATTTGAAGTTTTACAGCCTTTATCAACCTTCTATGTTTCTTCGAAGGAATTGTGAATTCTCGACTTTAGCGTATCCTTATCCATCATTGTAAATATGAACATGGATTAGGGCAGCCGATAGCGAGTTGTTTGCAAGTGCTGACAATGATTCTCTGCATTTGAGCCTGACCTGAACTTTGGACAATTTTGAATTATTAGAATCTGTAGCCAACGTGAAGTTTGTAGTTTGATTTTAAGAACTAATTGGCTTGATTTATCCATTTAGTTGTCTTTTCTTGTTCGTGAGTATGACATGGCTATGAATAGTTGCTCTGGCATATAACCTAGCACATTGACAGCTGCAACATCCATGAAGTGTGATTCAAATGTCATTTGCAAGGTGTTAATAAGTAATAACTCATTATCTTAATAGATTAGACTTTTTCTAAGTTAATTAATTCTGGTTCTTCGATCTGATTTTGAACTACGTATTCATCTGCAGGCATCTTTGAATCGAGAATTATTTTAAATACATCACCAGGTTGAATCAGTGTGGCATTAATTTCCCTTTCTCCAACAATTTTCCCACCTTTCTGAAATGACAACTTTGATGCTCGGACTCTTCTAAATGGACGAAGTAACTGTGTCGGGTACGACACGACATGAGTATGGGTATGGGATATGTGTCAGATCCTCCAAATTTCAACCGAACACTTTGTATGAAATGAAAATGGGTTTCATATAGTGCAACTTAGTATTCCATTAAATTTAAATTGTAATTAAGTCCCTCATTTTCTATTTTATATAAAATTTAGTAATTAACTTTCCATAATTGATAACTAAACCCCAAAATTTTATTTTATTCGTTTTAACTCTTTATTCAATACTCATTTCCTTTTTTGTGAATTATTGATTTTGGTTTATTTAAAATGACATCTTGGGTTAATTATAAAAAAATTGAAGTTTAAAAGACGCACTCATGTACCCGTGTCAAAAATTTAGACTTTTTTTAGCCATATCCCCGTATCCTATATTTTAGAAAATAATAGATTTGATATTTAGATACATACCCGTACCCGATACTTGATACCCGAGTCCGAGCATCATAGAATGACAGATTGGCACCAGCTTTTACTATAGGTATCACTTCTACCCTAATGTAGTTAATGTCAACCTTCTTATCAATAGTGTAAGCAGTTCTCCAATTATCATCAGTAACCATAATAGGATTCAAGCCAATTTTCAAAAGACCCTCTACTACAACACCAACTTCTCCCTTCAATGCATCTACTACCACAAGAATACCAATTAGATCATTATCATATGCCACAAGTATTCCCGTCCTGGCACTTTCTTCCGACTCTGCCAAAAATTTCTCCACATCGCTTGGTATAGGCACTTGATTTTCGGTCAGCAACTTTTGGTTACCAACCAAAATATGTTTTCCATCCATAAAGTCACGACTCTCACCTTGCCGAACATTAACGTCTTGTAGTTCACCCTCGCTCTCAATTTTGGCCTCTCCTTGCCTTTCAACTTCTTCATCACCTTCAGCGAAAGCATCTAATGGATTATGAATTTGTCTCGGCAATAACGGCTGACTCCTAATTTTACCCCAAACAATATCTCCGACATGAAATCCATGATCCTGACCCACTAGTTTTTCTTCCTTCTCCACTTTTTCATTATGAGCAACCAAAATTTAGTATTCCCCTCAACACACACTTCTTCCCGTGTATTCTCAGTAAACCTATTACACAACTCTTCAAAGAACATTCTCCAATCTGCAGTAGGATGGCTTGCAATGAATTCATAAAACCATATATAAGCTTTCCCTTCCAAATGAATCTCTGCAACTCCTAATCTAAGTTCATCAGGAGTTTGATGGTGTTGAAAATATTTCCTAGCTTCCCTTAGCCATTCTCTAGGTCCTTCTCCTCCAAAAAGTGGAAAATCGATTTCAGGAAGCCTAATATTCCCCTTAAACTCCCTTCTAGCACCAGTACTACTGTCATCGTTACTAGCCCCTGGTGTAGACATTACACTTTCAGACCTCACATCAACCACGGTTCCCTCCACTCCTTTCTTCTTCTGTCCCATTTTGAGATTTGAAGACATTTCGGCCATCAAGGCCACTAGGTTTTCATATTTCTGATTCAAGTCCATCAGAACATCCTCAAGTTTCTCTTGCCTATGAACCAATACCTGGAGATTTTGATTTGTGGACTCCAGTTTGTTCTCCAACCTGCTGGACACCCCTTGAACGAGGTACCCAAATCAGCAACCTTCAAATCCAGCTTCTTCAAATCTTCATCAACAGCTTTGGCCTTTGTATGCATAACCAGAAAATGCCCAGTTAAATTCGCCTGCTCTGATACCATTTGTCACGATTCGGGCTTCAATTCCAGCTCCTTCTCCATTGCAATTTCTCTGCAACAGAATTCGCTGAAGCCAGCTGAATGATTCAACAATTCCACGAAGAAAAACAGAAATTGGGGGGGAAATGATGAAAAATTGAGAAGAGATGAGAGAGAAGTTGAATTGAAGAATCAATCCACTAATAACCAAAATTACATAACAATTCACGTCCTCTCCAAAGCTTCAACACAGCCATATATACAACAAAACGACCCTAAAATTAAAGGGCTTGAGCTAGCCCACTAATAATATAAGCCCAAAAGTAAATGGGCCAAGTTAGCCATGACAGAACACTGTTGTCTGGTACCCTGAACCTTTTGTGCAACATCCAATGCAAATTTTCCGTTCAATGCTTTCTAACTTCTGAAGAATTTTTTTTATGAGAGAATGGATTTTGGACTCGGAGGTGTAAACCAGACACAATTCTCAATTCTGTCATTTGTTGTTCCCCTGCGTAGGAGTAGGCGGCAGTTACTGAGTTGTCTTCTTTACATTTACAGTTTTGCATTTGGTTCTTATTTATAAAGTTCTCCTTAATCTTGGGTTCAGTTTTCCGTTGATGCATTATATTTCAGCTGGGAAGATCTCCAGGCGTGCATCTCTCGTCCATTACCCGGGACCTAGTGAACTTCAAAAGCACAATAGCATCAACTTGAAAGAGATGTCTCGAAGGTCTTCCGCAGCCACCTCGACAATGTCTGGTCGTCACTTTGTAACTCCTCAAAGTTCATGGCAAAGAATTTCTCAAACAATGAGTGGTACCTCTGCGCCAAGTAGCAAAAACAAGAGTTCCGTGTCTGGTCCTGGGGAGTCTTCGAAACCTACAAAGAGAAGACGTGTTGATGAGCCGAGCAAGTCCACTGGTCAGTCCGCCCAAGATTTGGGAAGAGGAAATAGTGCAGTTACCTCGATAGGGTCCTTGGAGCATTCTGACATGACAAAATCGAAGAAGCAAAAGAAAAGTGAGGTTTGAAAGTGTTGTATACTCGAGTATTTATACCATACTTTCATACCTTAGCTATTGGGTATTTCATTTTTATAATATGTTATGTATCTTTACACTATATTTGGAAGTTCCAACTAGTGAAAATTTTGTTCTTTGCTTCATTTTCGTTATCACGTTCAGATTCTGGGAGCCTTTGCTTTATTTTTTATTTCGTAAGACGGCCTTTGTTTTCTTAGCCAACGTCATAGCAAGTTGTTGTTGATCTAACTCATCTGATATTAATTATCATATAAATGATGCAAGGAAAATAATGTTTTAACTGCTGGTGATTCTTACTCGTATCAAGCAAAATTTTCCTTCTCTCTTGAGTTGGATCTGTTATATTTAGCTCATATTTATAAATTATTTATAAACGAGTCACTTTTTATTCACACATTTAGAACCTATAAGTACCATCAACGCATCCACTTTTCATTTCTATTTATTTATAATTTAAGTTGTTGATAAACACTTTTCTTTTCCGACTCAATCCCTGAAATCTTTTCAATCTAGTGTTTTTTTCCCCTGCCGAAAACCTGGGGAGATCGTGTGTACGGCATGGTACCCTAGGCCTGAAAACATATTTGCAACTATCAACTTCATCTTGCTCTACTTGATAATTGTTGATTTTATTTTTTATCACTCAACTTTTGGTGAAATTTCCATTGAATCACTGAACTTTGACGATATTATTGCTTATCGGTTTAGCTGTCACTGCTGGATCGAGTTTTGGATTGGCCCATCTAGACTCATTGGGCTCTGAACGAAACCCAGCTGGGTCCATGCCAAATTTGATAGCCCAACTCGCTTTACACGACTAGCTCATTCCTAAGTCGAGTATTTCCTGGGGTGCTAAACTCCAAATGGATGCTGCATCTTTACAGAACTTCAATATGTCATAGCGCATTAGTGTTTAGCAATCGCCAGTAAAAACACCAGATTAAAACAAAACTTTAGCTTTCTTATTGATCCAATGAATTCCTGTCGCACTTCTCCATATGGAGAGTAAAGATCTCAGTTTAAGTCCATTTAGTACTAAGCACAGTGCTGTGTTCTGCAGCATTTTCATCTGTACAGTTCAAGAGTACGGTAGATTCCGAGATCCTACTTGAGAAATTCCTAAATCTGATTATTGATGGATCACAACGAACTTGGAGGTTGAAATTCAAGTTTATAACAGCAAAAACATGGCTGCACCATCAACCAATTGGTTTTACCAATCTCACTTTGAGTAGGACCCGGCCCTTGCTTCCAAGCTCATACAGCCCAGCCTCAGCAACAACAATCCATTTTGAAGAATCCTTCCCTTCACCTCTTTTTAGTGCAGAAAGCAAGAGGATGGAAAACAAATTAATCCAAGTATATCCCGATGAATCACTAGCTTCCATTTTAACCTGACCCAGTTTTAGTCCCGGATACAGGTCTAAGCATCGGATGACTGAAAGACGGCTGGGAAGTTCCAGGGCTAAACAGTGCATTCGGGGTTGAAGAGGACGGGCGTATAGCTGAAAGTGGCAGCCGGGGCCCAAGATCATACATCCCTTGTTGCATAAGCGACATATGGGGATGGACTGGTTGGTTATTGCCATACCCGGAAACAAAGGGTTGTTGGGAGCCTGAATTAACTTGCTGCCTATTTCCCGAATTATTGTTAGTTATGGCTGAACCAACCGGATGGCCCATTGCTCCAGATCCTCCAGCAGATCCAAACTGTGATGACATCGAGAGGCCCCGTTCTGCAGCCAACCTCTGCCGCGTTCTTTCCAACTGTTCGCATTCTCTCATCAATAAGGTCTCAATTTCTGCAAACTGCTTCAGCTTAAGCTCTAATCTCTTCAACTGAAAGGGAAGAAGCATGATTGAACTTGTCAGAAATCCAGTAATATCATGAAGTTTATAAATGGATTAAGCAATTTGAGGTAAGAACATTACAATTTCCTGAAATAAAATGTTTAATAGAATGTCAGATTATAATCCATTTGCAAATAGTACAAAACTAGAGGATCCAGCATTATAAACCTTGAAAGAGGGATAGAGACTAAGTAAAGTGAAAATGAACCTTCTAATACTTGACAACCTCTACACATCATCACCATAAGACTGACTAGAGTGAGTCCCATAACCCTTTATCTTTCGAGGAAGACTAGTTTTAGACACACTGGTAAACCTGTGATGTTTCTTGATCAGATCCAAAATAGTCCGCTGATTCTTCAGTTACCATGGATTTTTAGATTCGGATTTGCTGAATTATTCTAGTTGCGAAACGTTTTCTTCAGCCTACAGATCCAGTCATATGGACATATGTTCGAGACACCTATTATACATGCATATGCATAAACACATGATTCTAATGAAAACATCATCTAACGTGTTTTCTCTGAAGAAGGTGGTGAAAATGTCAATATACAAATGCAGGATGGTCACTGAAACAGGAAGTTTGCCGCTTCCAAACAGTTTACTTGTTACTAGCTTGCAAGTTAGTGAATATTTTGTGAGTTTGCCCTGCCAAGAGGATGCTCGAAAGGAAATAACAGAAGAAATATATAAGGGGTGACTTCAATCAGAGCAAGGTACAAACCAGTCCAATATGAGACCCAACAAAAGAAGTGCTTTCATAGATTGCTGCATGGAAGATATGGCTAAGGAGATAAAGATAAAGATCCGTGTAGGTCAGAAAAACGAGATAAAGAAAGAGAGGTGCTAGTGTTTTTCTCAAGGCAATACATCATTCGCAAGTAGCATTAAAAAAAAAATTAATTGCTAAAGTTAAGTTTGCTCGCTATGAAAGGGAAAAGAATTGTCAAGGCAATGTATAAACTTATGTTACAGGGATAATTAGAAATGAAGTGCCTAAATTCAGAAATTGGTACAGCAATTATTATTCTTATTTTCTTTGCAAATCTTTGGTCAGGAATAAGGTAGTAAATTAGAACATTTTACAGCTTGAGATACTGTGATTGATGTAGGACCTGCTCAAGGAAAGCAGAGCTCCAGTATCTATTTGCTAAGACTAGAATTGAAGTTCTGATGTCCGACTCTAGACCAATTCCAAGGCACGTGTATAAAACACAAAAGTAGAAAGATGTGATTAGTGCACAGCTGATGGGATGAGATTAAAAATTAAGGAACCGTTAAAAAGAGCTATATGAAATCTCTATTTAAATAAGATCACCCGCAATACTTAAATTCTTGTCATTGTTATTCCACGAAGACTCGCGGGAGTAATTAGGCCTATTATAGAGCCTACTACTTCCCAATATGGTTCAGCATATTTCTAGAATTGCAAACCAAATAAAAACTCGCATAATCTCTGAGAACCTTTAATCTTCAGTAAGGGTCCGTTTGATTACAAAGATGGAATTTAAGTAGAAGGAAAATGAATTCCAGGGAATTGAATTGCCTAGAATTTGTTTTATTGGAAATTGTAATTAATTGTGTTTAATCGATATAATTTTTCACATTGAAAATGCTGAAAGATTGATATCCGTTTGACTTTGTTTTTCATAGAAATTATCCATTAAGTTGATTTTTTTTTTT
>CAIGRL010182218.1:0-11987 GCA_903798325.1 Fraxinus xanthoxyloides | reverse complement strand
CCGTAGACCGTGCTAATCATCAATGATGATACATAACATTATTCTTCATTTATACACTCCTACATATTTTAATGTTTCGTTCGAATTTACGTGAAAATTATGAATAGGTGTGAATTGAAAGTGTGTTCAATTAGTTTTATGAATAATCGCGACTCATCAAATGCAAATGGTGCATTTAAATAGTCATGTTGTTTTGAATTGGATACGACTATTCTAATTTTCTCCAACATGTCCAAAATAAAATTTAAAAAGGGGTTAAAACTTGTTGATCCTCAACTTCATGTGATGTTCTCAAATAGTTCTTCATATTGTTTAATGATTACATGAGTCTAAATTATTTAGCTACACTACGCTTTGTGTAGCATAATCATGACAATTAAGTGTGCAGATCAATGTCAAAATACTTGATAGTCAAACTATTTTAAATTTTTTTGGTGACAATTTCGATAATTAATGGTTATATACTACAATAACAAGTTAAGCGTGATTTTATATATTTATTGGACACTTAAATTGAGCTAATATTGACGAAATAAGCGAATTTCTACTCACAATTGTGCAATTGTGAGTTTTGAAGGCAAAAACATGCAATTGAAGGAGAACAAGACAAAAAGAAGGGAAAATGACTAAAAATGAACAAAAATGAATTGAGGACCAAAGTGTAAAAGTGCTAAAATTTGAAGGACTTTGTATGCAATTTATCAAGGGCGTAATCGTATGAAAAGTCAAATCTTGGGGATCAAAATGTAGACATTTCAATAAACATGTGACCGTCGTAACAAACAAAAACTAAGAATTGACTCCTCAACTAAAACAAATATTAATGCATGATAAAATCGTGAACGAGAGGGAAGAAGATAAAACATCTATGGCAGACTTTACTCATTTTTGACATGGTAATGTCAAGTCGAAAGGCGTGGTTGAATTGATCTTAAAGTAACTTGACTGGTGATAACCTTAATTTCTACACTTTTTGACTCGTTTACAGTGGCTTTTTTGCTTTTATTTCGAGGATATTGAACTTTTATTGAGTTTGTGAATGTAGGACGAATCTTCGAACGTGAGGCGTGTTGATGAAGATGAAGTCAAGACTTAGTATAATACCCAGATCAGGAAAGCTTAAAAAAGATTTGATAAGTACTACTCATATCAACAAGGTGCACTTTCTTTTCCGGAAGCCCACAGTTAGAAACTCCAAGTTAAGCGTGCTTGGTTTAGAGCAATTCCATGATGGGTGATCCACTGGGATGTTTTCTCAGGGAGCGTGTGAGTGAGGACAAAGTATNGTAACTTGACTGGTGATAACCTTAATTTCTACACTTTTTGACTCGTTTACAGTGGCTTTTTTGCTTTTATTTCGAGGATATTGAACTTTTATTGAGTTTGTGAATGTAGGACGAATCTTCGAACGTGAGGCGTGTTGATGAAGATGAAGTCAAGACTTAGTATAATACCCAGATCAGGAAAGCTTAAAAAAGATTTGATAAGTACTACTCATATCAACAAGGTGCACTTTCTTTTCCGGAAGCCCACAGTTAGAAACTCCAAGTTAAGCGTGCTTGGTTTAGAGCAATTCCATGATGGGTGATCCACTGGGATGTTTTCTCAGGGAGCGTGTGAGTGAGGACAAAGTATGCTGAAAAGACTCATGTTGGTACAGTGGGGACAGTAACCTAACGGTCGGGACAGGCCGTTAAGTGGGACCTGAATCGTTACAAATGGTATCAGAGCCTGGTTGCTAGCCGACAATCGAGAACTAAGTGCTATGCGAGACAAAGTGCTACGCCATAAGGCGGGAGCTACCTCTTGAACCTGTAGGAGCCTTTAGAATCTCAACGACTGGCAACGGATCCTCAGATAAATCAAGCGCGATGAGGACGTCACGAATCTAACAAGAGGTGATTGTAATACCCAGACTAGAAAAGTTTAAATAAGATTTGATATGTACTACTCATATCAACAAGGTGCACCTTATTTTCCGGAAGTCCATCATTAGAAACTCCACAGTTAAGCGTGCTTGATTTTGAGCAATTCCATGATGGGTGACCTCTTGAAAAAAAAATTCGGGGAGCGTGCGAATGAGAACAAAGTGTGCTGAAAAGACCCATGTTGGTACAGTGGGGACAGTACGTCGTCGATCTAACGGTTGAGACAACCCGTTAAGTGGGACCCGGGTCGTTACACTTAGAACCAAAATGTTGTTTCAAGGTTAAGATTTATGGCTGAGACGAAAACTCTAACCTTGAAAATTGAAAGATGAAGAGGAGAGGGCAATACTTGTTGAACACGAAGAGGAATTAGAGTACAAAAACTGATGTGGAGGTTTCTGCTAGGCCAATTGTAAGCCCATCGAGTTAAGAATCCAACACAATTTACATATCGTCATTGAAAGTTTTCATGAGAAGTTAAAAGTTAGAATATCAACTGTCCGGCTTTTGCTCAAGCAAAGGTTACGTAGAATACACGAAAATTTATGTTTAAGTTGGACACGACTTGAGGCAATTTTGTCCATTCTTGGTAAGAAAATCAAGACCTAGTACCTACACCTATATATATTTCTTCTTAAGACAGTTTTGAGAGCTTGGAGGAGATCAATATACTCACTTTTACATCTAGGGTTTGGTGATTTAAATAAGAAAAATTAGGGATGTTGAAGATTGATGCTTGAAGCTTGAAAATATTACAACTCTTTCTTCTCTACTATTTTATTAGTCCCAATGATGTTGACCTTAATTTTTATGTATTAGCTAGGCAATTTGGAAGCTTTAATCATATTTTCCATTATTTACTTCGATTATAATTTTAAATTGATTCGTTATTATTGATTTTTCCACTTTCAATTAATTGACTGGTTTATGAAGTATGTTGATATCGAAAGGTGATATGAATGTTTACATCAAATAATAAGTAACAAGGATGTTAATAGGGGATATGGACATATACCGTTATTATCTATGTGTTGTCTGATTGTTCTTAATACTTCTCTATATTCGCAATCTTCATGAAGATATAGGAGTTCATAAATCAAATAGTTATAACTCTACTCGACAGACTTAGTCACCGTTTGATGGTCATTATTGAGAAAAAATAATATTTTGAATAATGATTTTTTGGAGAATGTCTAATTAAAAGTAAGAAAAAATTTCAAATTTATGTGTAAAATATTTTATTATGTGAATGTGGTTGAAAATGAGTATAAGAATTAAAAAGTTGTTTTAAAATAGGGGCAAACGGAACTTAGATATTTTAGCTCATGTTTGACAACCATTATTTCTTCTTCACTTGTTACTTTATAAAAAATTGATAAAACTATGTGATTTTGTAAATGTAAACTCTTAGAATTAAATCGAATTTGAAATGATGATCTCATCTTCTTCAAATGGACTTAATTTGATGATGCAAGCATGTGGATGTGATATTATTATCAAGTACAATGAATGGGGGAGACAAGATGGTAATATTGCACAGCTTTGTTGGTAAGTTTAACAATTCCGAATCCGTTAATCATCCAATGACATTGATAAAGTTTAAGACAGAACAAAAAACTAGCATGATTTCAATATTAAAAAAAAAAATAAAAAATGGTGCATTAATATCCATGCATCATGGGTGTTTTCAATCCACTCGAGTGATTCAAGAGTTCGTTGTGTTTTTGTATCGAGGTACCATTTTGTGGAGACTATAGTTTATTAATCTCTTATCAAAATCACGATTCCCGATTCTTAGTACCAAGATACAATCAATACCAACAACTAGAAGTCATTATATTCAAAAAAATAAGTGATAGTGTAATAATTGACTGAATTAAACTCGTTCAATTTTTTTAGTAATTTACATTTTAAATTTCTTTGAACGGATTGGAATTAGTACTCAAATTATTGAAATTCTAGATTTATGACTCTATTATCAATTTCCAAATGTACACATGCTCTCTCACATAGAAAGAGAACCATAAATTCTTTTGCATAATGTAATTATTTCTTCTTGTTAATGTTACATTCTTATTTCTTTAACTATTGTAGAAACGCCATGGCCTCGTATCCATCGTAATTTTGATTTGGATAATTATATTACCACTGCAAAATTTACTTACTACACAACATTATATTCACATCACAGTTAAAATATATTTTCACTAAATACATTACAGCAAATTTACAATTAAACTTCTAATCCAATGAAAATGAAAAGTGAAAAAGAAAATAAAATATTGTAGTGTACTCATTATTCCAATATTATTTCTTACTTTTCTCGTTACCCAGAAATTGAAACCTACGATGTGCAGTACTCGACCATAATAATCAAAGTGAAAGAGGCAATTTCATTGGATGGCTACGATTTTCACCACCGGCGTACTTGCCCGGAGCAAAAAGGCCGAAGCCAATCCCAAAACACATGTTTTCGTTCATGATTTCAATACGAAGGTGGATAGAATTATTGCAAGTGATAATTTTGTGCAAAGAAAATTTGACAAAATCTAAAGACGTGCTTGGCATTTCATCTTGGAAAGAATGGATAGTAGCTCAGTTTTGTCGTAGCCATTCATCATCGTCTTCATTAGCTTCTGTGATCATCAAATAATCTTAATCCTTGCTGAAATTTCATAAATTAATTGTCAATGGTCAAATTTTTTACCTTTCTTTTCTTGGGTTGGGTTGTGTAAAAAAAAAAATTTGGCATCTTTTCACTGTAATTTATTTGATGAAAAGCAATTGTTCGTCTCTGTCTTTGGTCAATGTCTTCTTTTCCTTGACTACGTTTCATCGTCCATGACTATCCAATTGAGTAGAGTTTGGTGGGATAAAATGATGGAGAATTCTACGTGTACTTAATAATTTACCTAATTTTTTATCGAATCAACAAGTGACGGTCCCCCGAATTTTTTACCAGGCGCACCAAATAGGGGGCCGCCACCTGTCGATTCGGTAATCCATTAGGTAAATTATTAGATACGTGTAGTTTGGTCCTAAAATGATATAGAAGTAAAAAATTAAATTTATGATTGTTGCTGAACAATAAATTATTTAATGGGATAAATTTATTAAAAAAATAGTTAATTTAATGATTGTGATGTCGATGAAAATTATTTAATGTTCAAAAGTAAATTTAAAAGTATGGTTGATTAAGTAATTTTATTTAGGGTCATTTAAGTAAACAATAAAATTGTGGTGTAACAAATCAATTTTGTAGTGGTAATCTAATTACCCTTGTGATTCATGTCCTTACCATAATTATTAATTTCAGCTTGAAAATTTTTATTTTGGCAACATTTTTTTTCTGTTAAGAATTTTTATGTATAAATAGGTTTAATATTTTTGAATAGTTAGATGAATAATCTAAAATATTTCACAATGTTTGAATTATTTACCTCAAAAGTTCTCTAAGCACTGTGACATGTGAAAAGAGAGAATGATGAGGGCTTTGAATCAAAACACAAGTATCGTATTGTGAATGATGATGCTTTACTTCTAAAGCATGCATCAAAAGTATATACTAGGAGTATTTTTCAAAAGTTCTAAGAAGAATGGAAGAAAGTCAAGGATTATAAGGTTGAAGATGTGAATTATAATTTGGGGACTTACATAGTAAAACATGGAGAAAGAGCATTCGATAAGTTTCAAGTAAACTTCAATTTACAAAATCGTGAAGGAAAATGTGAATGCCAACATTTTGAGTTCGCTCGAATAATTTGTGGGCATATTCTCAAAGTTCTTATTCGTGAAGATGTTGATGAACTTCCTTCTCACTTTATTAAAAAAGAGGTGGATGCAAGGGGATTTAGGAGTACAAATTCAAAAAAATTGTGATTGTTAACGGTGAGCGACATGCAAAGGCATTTAGACTTGGTCATATGTGTAGGAAAGCAACTCAATTAGCTTGTCATGTTATCGAAACAAATAAGGGATACCAATTACTTATCAAAGTCATTGAAGAAGTATCTGAGCAAATATATAACTTAAATATTAAAACAAGGACTCATGTTGACAGTTTTCCAAAGGAACTAAGTGCTTGTCTGGTTCCAATTAAAATCAATAGAAATGACTTTTTTTGACCGTTATATTCAAACAAGTAAGGGGCACATTCTCTCACAATTGAGTCAAAAAAATGTAGGTTACAACGGTCAAAATTGCAATTGAAAGTAGAAACGGACAAGCCCTAAATATTCGTAATGAGGAGAGTTCTCAATTTGTGTTATCAGATCCCAATGTTTCAATCACAGAAGGACAGAAGAATGATGAAAAATGTCAACTTAAAGACGACGTTGGTTCAAGAAGGTTTAAATCAAGTATTGAGTTGACACAGAAAAATAAAAGGCGTAGCATGCAAAGTATTGAGTTCACATTTATTTTTCTCTCTTTATTTTAGTCTTTCTTAAGTATTGGGTTGGATAGTAAACCTTGTTGGTTTAATTAATTTTAGTCTTTCTAGAACTAACCAATGATGTCGTGAAAGAATTGTTTTATCACTCAACTGAATTAAATATTTTATTGTCATTATATAATTCCATACAAACATAGTATAATTTCGTATGAACGCAGTCAAATACCAGTATTTTTTAAACATGCTGAGCTGTATAATAAACCTGTATTCCTCAACCTTATTGAATGCAATTCCCAGTAATTCTCATGGTTGATGAATTGTGAATTGTGGAAGAAGCAAAGATTTGAGGAATTATCGAGCTGATTACATAGAATAAGAATAGCAGAATTTTTGAGAAAAAGGAACGAAAAGTCAGGATATATATAGTGAGGGGTGAAATTTGGAGAAGATTTCAGGAATTGAATTTATGAGGAGGAATTGAACTTGAGGCGAGTAGCATGAATTATCAAATTGAATAAACACATTTTACAACCTTAATTCTCCATTGATGCCAATATCACTAACCCGATTCTTGAATAAAATTATGAATTTTGTGTAGAGACTTGAGATGCCAATAGCCGATGGTTGAAAAGAAGATGCTGGTGAAGAGAGGCATATTTATTGCAGTAAAAAAAATAATTACACACACACAATGATCTCCTATCCCATCTTACGCACCAAATCCTGACCCCAACACCAACATGTAATCTATTACAATTTTTATCAATTATAATTATAAAAAAAAACTAAGATAGAAATTTTGTCAATAAATAAAGAATTAAAAATATAAATATTAACAACCGAAAATTCAATCAAAAATTAAGCCCTTGTTTGAGCTCCATTACATGAAAAAAAAAAAATTGATATTGGAATAGTATTTTTTGAAGAATGTAAGGTTAAAAAGTAAATAAAATTTTTGAATTTATGTGTAATATTATTTTATTGAGAGAATGTGAAGTCGATAAGAGGAGACAGAAAAATGAATTAAAATTAAATGGGAGGGCAAACATGGGTATATAATAGTTAAAAAATCACTATTTTTGATAATACTATAAATAAAAAAATAAAAAGTAAAGAAGGAATAAATTATCTTCGATGATACTAACACTATGTGTTGACTATCAAAAATAAAACAATGCTAGTAGATGACGACAACAATACGTTGTATCATGACATGTTTTCCTTCTTCTAGAAGATTTCGTCTAACTAAGGTGATGCGATGAGTTGGTCAAGATAGCCAATTTTTTAACTACCACAAGAAAATCGTTGTGACACTTAGCACTCCCTTTAGTAGGTATTTGATATTCTTTCTTGTCTGAAGGTCCGTTTGATTGGACAAATTTTAGAACTAGGAAAATAAATTCCATTTTCTTGGTTTTGGCTTGTTTGATTGTCAAAATTTTCTAAGGAAAATATTTTCCCCCCACCCCTATTTTCCTCAAATTTGGTGTGGAAAATTATACCAATCAAACACACTTAATTCCAATTCTCAGTAAAACAATTTCTGGAAAAAAAATTCCATGTAAAACATTTTCTTTCCACCTATTTTCCACCATTACAATCTAACGGACCCTAACTTCATTACCATGTGGGTTGACAAAGGTGGGAAATGGGCAACATGACGATGTTGTTCAAAACTTTCGATTCTGTGATATGGAAAGAAATTAGCATCAGATAAAGCTGAAAGGGTTTGGAGATGGTCAAATTGAGAGGAGGGAGGGAGAAAAATGAGAATAGGTTTCGGGCCCCGTTTGAGAAATAGGCCCTGTCTGAGCCCAGTTTTTAAAAAGGAGCTCAAAAAATGCCATGTCGGCATGCCCACATTTTTTTTTAATGAAAAATGCATCAACAAACTGCTCGTCGACAGCTCGAGCGGTCGATGAGCAAATTTGCCCAAAATATAAATATTAATGTAGCATGATCGCCCCGGCTCACTGAGTACTCGTTCCGCCACTAGTTATTTTAAGAACATTGCTTACTATAATTTTTCTTACTTCTTAACTACCATTCTCTTAAAAGAAGTCACTTTTCACTAAATATTATTTTAAATTTTTTTAAACACCAAACAGGCCTTTATATAGACGAATTTTGAAGGGAAACATTACACGCACCTATTTTTCAAATTTGTCTTCAATAAATAGGTGTCAATCCCCCGCCCCCGCCTCATTCCATACTCATCGGCACCTACTACGGAAATCCTAACCTTAACACCCATTTACACCCCTCCCAAACCTCCTACCATACTTACATTTAAAACCTCTCAAATGTCGGTCGTCACTGTCCGCCACCATTTCCCACCACCTTTCGCCTTCGAAATCACCTCCCAAACATAACCTCACCTTCAATTGGGGCCCTCAACACCATGTGAGGCCCAAATCTACAAGAAAAACTTTGGGATTCACAATTCTTGAATCTAGGCGCCAACAATGTGACCACCATCATGGACCTATACATACAACGTCCCCATCCCATTCTACTATTACCTTAGACATGGGTCTTTATCAATTAGACATTAATCTGTTTCTGATTGTGTTGCATCATTGCTTCTTCTTCTCTCTTTAACGTGTAGTTGTCGTCACCCATTAATTGAACACAACAGTGGTTTATTGTGTCTCGATGGTGGATTTGAGGTGTGTTGAAGGTGAAGGTGAAGGTGGTGGAGACGGTGTGTTGACTATGGAGGCGGTGGTGAATTTTAACAATGTGGTGAGATAAAGAGTGACTTTGATCAGTTAATTGAATAATTTGCGACCTATTGGAAGTTGTGATTTTCGACTAAAATCTATAATTGTAACTCAAAAATTGTCTTTATAACTGCGACATGTGTGATTTATTATTAGAATGTGACATGATCATAAATATTATATGTTATTATGAAGGTGATGTGCTTATTTAAATTATAGATCTTAACAATTTATCAGAGGTCATAAAGTATGATCACCTAATTCAGAAATTTTTAAATAAATTTATTATTTTTCAAATGATATTTTGAAACATTTGTATTTTGAAATTTTCCCTTATGAAGTTGTGTAGTTGGCTATGCATGGGCTATTTTGGGAGTCTGGGGCCAGGGGGCCTACTTCTCCATGCCCAAAATTGGTGAGCTGTGGTTGAGGTATAAGTATTGGCCCATGCCACTCCTGTAAAGAATCCGAAGATGGGAGAGCTCGGTTGTGCCTTTTTTAAAAATATTTTTTGTTGTTTAAAATTAATCATCCTATATTTGGCTAACTTAAAGATAAATAACATTTTACTGATGAAAATTAAAAATAAATAAACTATTTATTTTAAAATTTTATCAATTCTTTGTAGTAAAAAATAAATTAATATTTAAGAGATTTGGAGATTAAATTAATTTAAAAACATGTTAGGCCCCGTCAAAGCACAATATTGTATCCCTTCATTTTAAATATCATCCACACGTAATGGTCCTAACATTCTTTGTCGCCCTCAAAGGTTTGAGCAAATCTTTCCAACTTTTTATTTGTTTATTTATTTATTTTCAATAATCTTCAAAGGACATTTTATGTGTTTTTAGGAATTAATAATTTGTGTTACACAATTACACAACTATGTCAGTAAAAAGTTACTTAGAGTGTGTTTGAATCACATTATTTTGGAAGAATATATTCTGAAATAATAGATTGATAGAGATTGTGTGATTGAAAAAAGAATGAAAAGTTATTAATGTGATGGAAAATATTATTTTATTTAAAAATGTGTGGTTGAAAATGAGTAGAAGAATGAGAATGAAAAAAATAATGCGGATCAAATATAGGTTTACTCACAATTCAGAAAGTGTTTAGATAATTTTAGTCCAAATATTTTTACTCAAATTTATTTCCAATCACATTCCTAAAAATATATATATATTCTATACGTAAACTCAATATTTTTTCATACTTTTTAATCACATATTCTTAAAAAATTTAATATTTAAAAACTCATTTTTATTGAATGGTGGTAGACAAACGGGAGCTAAAAAAAACTTTGGGTTTACGTGTAAAATTATTTTATTTTGAGAACGTATAGTTCAAAATGAATTTGAATAGTGTTTTTAGGAGAATATGTGGTTAAAAAGTAGGAAATTTTTTTTGGCTAACTTGAATAATATTTTTTGTATGGACGTGTGACTAAAAATGAGTATATGTAAGGAAAAAGTTCTGAGATAATGATTATGACACGGGGATTAAATAAATTGACCAAATATTGCATTTAACATATGGATAATGCTATGTGTGCATAACATTATCCATAGTGGGGTGCCATGTGTTCATTATGATACCCCCTATGGACATGGCTATGTACATTAACATTACTCTTAACATTATTTTATGGTAATAGTGATGATACACATTGATAACACTTCTAAGTTTTAACGAGGAAAAGTGAAAAATGTAATATTTATTTCAAGTGCCATAATCAATTGAATAAAGTATTACTTACAGTCACAAGTTAACAAAAAAACTATAGCCTAACCATTCTTTTCGTGATTAGTATTTTTAAAAAGGTAATGAGACCGTGTAGAAGCAGAGGAAACACCCGATTATTAGTAATTTACCTTTAATGCGATAATTATTTTTGTTTGTTGCCATAATATTTCACCGCAATAATCAAAAAAGAAATTGCAATAATTTTCTCAATTGCATTATGTGATTCCTCTCTCCACTGAAAACAACTCTCCCCTATAAACAGAAACAAAAAAAAAATTATAATACATTCATATATAAATGTCATAGCTACATATTTAATAAAATCTACAACTACCTAACTTTTGGTACTTGGCATACCTCCGTGACTTTTAAGTTTCACCTAAGGGGGGGTTGCCGAACTAAAGGGTACTCCAACTCCATAGACTTTACGATGAAGGTCGATTTGTGGTTGACAAAAGAGTAAACAATAAAAAATAAGATATTGCATTCACCTCACACGTACATAATTTAGAACACTAACACTATTTTACTCGAGAATGGTGATATTCGTCATTACTACAGATCATCATCAATTTAAGTTGACAATGCTCTCTGATTCATTATATAATGAAGTTTCTATACATTGAAACTTTGGATAAAGAATTTGAATGCTCACTACCACCTAAACTGGTGATGATCTATATTAATAACAAACGATTAATGTTATTCATTTGAAGTGACAATCACCGTCGTCGTGTGATACTGAGATTATTGCCAAATTGTTCATTGAACAAACATAAACATCAATTTCATTGAATAGTTTGATGTGGTCCCACACAAAATGATGATGATTATCCCTCCTCTTAAAAGAAGGAATCATTGATTTACTATTCATTTTTATTACATTAATTTTAACATGTGGCCTCTTTTAAACTGATTTGTTAATAGTTTCCTTTTTCTTCATTTTTTGTGTCCGTAGTGTTAAAATTGAGTACAGTTAAACCTCGATAAAGTAATATCCTCGGGACCGGAAAAAAATATTCATTTAGCGAGATTATTTATTTATCGATAAATGAATAAATATTCATTTATCGATAAATAAATATTTATTATTTTAGAGAGAGCTTTTCAATATAAAATATGTACATTGTATTTGGTAAGAAAAATCAAAAGACACTAATCAAAATATTATTTGAATTTAGGGAAGGTCAAAAG
>CAIGRL010182199.1:0-18484 GCA_903798325.1 Fraxinus xanthoxyloides | reverse complement strand
TATTGTTGTATGCAAATTCAACTAATGGTAAATGATATTCACACTTACCACCCAAATCTAGGACAAAAGCTCTCAACATATCTTCAAAATAGAAACTGTGTGAATTGTTCTAAGCTATAGGTTGTCCGAATTGGTACGAAATGAACAAATTTTGTTAGTCGATCCACAATCACCCAGATTGTGTCATGACCTCTCACTGATATAGGAAAACCAATGATAAAATCCATTGCAATCTTCTTCCATTTTCACTCGGGTATGTCCATGGGATTCAATGGTCCCGACGGCCTTTGATGTTCAGTCTTTACCTGTTGACAAATCATGCATTTGGACACAAACACATCTATCTCCCCCTTCAAATTTTTCCACCATAATGTGTCACACAAATCTTTATACATTTTAGTTTTGCTTGGGTGTACGGCATAAACAGCAGAATGAGTTTCAGTCATAATCTCACTCCTTAATACCTCATCCTTTGGCAAGTGTAACGACCTTTAACATCAGGGCTTTATCTTCGACTATTTCAAATCCTTTCCTCTTCTTAGTTCCCACCTCAATCCTGATCTTTTCCAAAAAGGGGTCATCTTTCTAAATAGCTATTATTATGTCCCTGAGTATAAGTTTCATACTAAAACTTGCTAACATTTCCGATGTCCTTACTGGTGAAGCTAATACTTCAATTCTCATATTTTCAAAATCCCTGATTAAATGATCCTGTCTTGTACACAGTACTGACAACTGTCCCATGTTTTTTATACTCAGCGCATCAGTGACTATATTAGCCTTACTCGGATGGTACAAGATAGCACATTCATAATCCTTCAGTAATTCTAACCACTATCGTTGTCTCATATTCAACTCCTCTTGGATGAAAAAGTATTTGAGACTTTTATGATCAGTGTAGATCTCACGCGTGTTCCCGTATAGGTAGTGGCGCCAAATCTTCAAGGTGTGCACTATCGCTGCTAGTTCAAGATCATGGGTAAGGTAATTTTGTTCATATTGTTTCAATTTCCTCGAAGCATAAGCTATCACATTCCAATGTTGCATCAGAATATATCCTAAACCAAGCTAAGATGCTTTACTATAAATTACAAAGCTCTGGACCATCTGGAATAGTCAACACTAGTGCGGCCGGTCCTCTAACTCTTGAAAACCTCAACTTTGGATTGATATATTTCAATTCCTTGCACTATAACAATATGGCTTAAAATCTCATTATGTCCAGCCAAAATTCATATTTCTTGAATTTGGCATACAACTTCTCCTCACACAGTATTTCTAGAACTATTCTAAGATGTTCTTCATGTTACGAGAATCTCTTGAGTATATCAATATTTCATCAATAAATATAATGACAAACATGTCCAAATACCGATGTAACACTCCATTCATCAAGTCCATAAACACTATAGGGGCATTCATCAAGTTAAAGGGCATCATGATAAACTCATAATGCCCATATCGAGTCTTAAATGCCGTCCTTAGTATATCTACCAACTTAATCTTCGGCTGATGGTAGCCTCCTTAAATCAATTTTTGAGAACATGGATGCTCCCTTCAACTGATCAAATAGATCCTCAATCCTAGGAAGGGGATACTTATTCTTGATCATCGACTTATTTAGTTCACGGTAGTCGATGCACAACCTCATAGTATCATCTTTCTTCTTTACAAAGAGTACCAGAGCTCCCAATGAAGATACACTCGATTTAATGAACCATTTGTCCAAAATTTCTTCTCACTGCATCTTCAACTTTTGTAATTCCTTTGGTGCCATTCAATACGGGCTTTCAACACTAGAGTAGCTCTAGGTACTAGATCTATCGTGAATTCTCTTGTCTATCGGGCGAAGTACCTGGTAGATCATCTGGAAACACATCGGTATGATCCCATATTATTGGCACATCATCTAATATTTTCTCTTGAGATGAGGTGCTAGTAAGACTGACAAGATACCCCTTACATTCATGCTTTCTCAACATGCTCTGTGCCTTTAAAGCTGAGATAACACGAGGAAGTGCCTTAACCTTCGATCCATAAAATCTGAACTCCTTTTATCCTGGTTTTCAAAAAATTACCTCTTTCTCAAAACAAACTATCGTGGCTCGATTTTCACTTAATAAATTCATACCTAAAATAATATCAAAATCTTTCATCTCATTAAAATACAAGTCAGCTTCTAAAGTTAGTCCATCAAAATTTATTTTTACCTCATTTGCTATCCAATCAGAATCAATACTTCCCCCTGATAGCATACTACCCTCTAATACATTATCATTCTTCTAACGTGAAGCATTAATCTTAGCTAGACATGCATTGTATATGAATGAATGAGTTGCACCATAATTAATAAGGATGTAAACAGAAATGCTAGAGACGGATATAATGCCTGCGATTACGTCCGAATTTTGGGCAGCCTTGTCATGACTCAAAGTCGATGCCCTTGCTTTTCCGTTCTTTTGCTTTTCCGTTCTTCTCTTGCTCGATTTTCTTAATCAATGGACATGAAGAAGCCATGTGGCCAGGTTGGCCACACTTGTAGCAAACATACTTTCCATACAAAAATCCTTCTATGTGAAACTTGTTACACTTAGGACATTGGGACAAAGGATTACTCGGCTAACCCGTATATGTCTGCTTCTTAATCTATCCAGTATTCTTATTCTTATCCTTCCACTTCCTTTTTTTGGAGTCATTACGCTGTCCTTGATTTACCAACTTCACCTCTAAGTAGGTAACTGTCTGAGCTTTCTTTACTACTGCCTGAAAAGTGGTGAGATCATGTAAACTCACAATTTGCATGATCTCTGGATTTTTCCTTCATGAGCTCGGTACTTATTCCTCGAACTTGCTCTCATACTCAAAAATTTCCATATCTCCCTATGCCGGTCTTAAAAATTCCGTCTCCTTATGGTTTTGCAAAGCTTGCAGGAAATGCTTTTCTTTTAGCTCCATCTTGAACTAAGTTTATGTTAGATTACGTTGTTCCTCCTCAATGCGTGTGCGTGATGAGGATTCCCACGAATGACCTACTCTTCCGATTAGCATAAACTCGACACATAATACTTTTTGATTTTCTGGACAAGAGATGTGCTGAATATCTTCTTAATAGTACGCAACCATTCCTCAATTGCCAGATTCTCGCCATCAAAGGTAGAGGGTCGATATCTATGAATCTATTCTACTATCAGAATAAGCGGTGTAGTCAGGTATGTTGGCGATACTAGCGGTGCTTGAAGAATTGGTAGAGCTTAAGGTGCTGGATGTGTAGCTTTAGCCGCTAAGGCCTGCTTTAGCTTATCAATCTCCTGCCTTAACTCCCTAATCGTCCTTGCTGGCGCAATATTCAATTGCAAGTCTACAAAAAATAAACTATTCTCTGATACCAAGCTGTAATGGCCCAAGATTCTCGAAATCTGAAGCGTTACAAGAAAAAGTTTTTTAATTGGGCTCTTTAATGTTAACAAAAGTAAATTGTAACTAATAAAATTTTTGGATTTTGAAGTATATAAAAATAATGGTAGATAATTGTTCTTATATATTTAGACAATTATGGTGTAATTTGATTTTGGAAAACATCTCGAGAATATTTAACAACTATCAGTTGCGCTGCAGCGGAGAGAAAAATATGTTTGACCTAGTAACCGTCGACTAAAATTTATGATATTTTAACATAGCCTATAACACATATACACACAATATATAAAGATTTGGGGTCTCGACGATAATGTTTGAAGTACAAAATTATTTATCAACTATGTTGAACGGTATTTTTGAACGACCCGATGCAGTCTATTGAAATGAATATAACTTTTTCTCTAGGTAACATTTTAAGATAATTCTATAGATTACTATTAGAAGACTCGTAAACCACTAATTTCACTCTAAAATATACAACGTAGCCCAATTTATACCATTTTTAAGTAAGAGGATAGAATCTAAAAATTCGATATAGCAGTAATTAAACTTCATACATAATCAATCCAACATTTCTAAGTTAAAGTTGATATGCATTGTATATAAAAATTAAACGAAATATACAATTAAACATTTAAAAAAAATTCATCCAAGTGTTCGTAAGAGATTTACATAATTGGAAAATTTTTTTACTAGAAAGTTAAATAGCATTGGCATTTCAAATCGTTGAGCACTTGCCACTATGCCAAACAACTATCATGCCTTGAATTAACATGTAAATTTTGTAGGGATAGGTACCACAAATAATACTCAAAAAGAAACACTTAAGTAAATGATGAAAAAATATATGTTTTCTATAAATGCGAACTTTGATTATTTGTATTACTCAATTGCAAAGCGCACCGGTGATCAAAAAGTCCACTTACTCTTAGGTTTTGATAACCCCTTTCAAGTAACAAAAACTATCGCTTCATCTCTTATTTGAACCACCAAATGGTACTTCCACCATAAGTAACACAATAACACATTTTATGCAAATCGAAAACCAATAATTTTTACTTCACTTACAAAAGTGTTACAAAAACCCTACCTTAAATACTTGGAATTCAAATTCCCCTTTTGCGCCCAATTTGAAATAAAATGCAGGTAGTCTTAGCCTCTCCTTTCGAAAATTTTTAAATTCGAGGTGCCTTAAGTCTATGGGTTTTAAATTATTGAAACGGTTATGACATTTAGTGGATAATAAAAATTTAAATAAAATGCTTGTTGGAGAAAAGAAAAATTCAGATTGAGCGATAAGAAGAAATTAAAACACATGGCTGAATAGATGAGAGTTATTTGAAGACAAAAATCATGTTTAAGGGTTGTATGGCATAAATAATAAGTGTATCTAAATTTTTAAAATTTTAAGGACTTAACATATACGACGATTAATATAAAATATTTCATCACAAACATTTAAAAGAGATCCAATACCTTACAAAATAAAATAAAAATTAAGACAAGTGCACACAATTTTACTATCGCGACCCAAAACTTTAACTCTTAGGAAGCGTCATAGTGACAAAATAATATAATCTAAACTATTTTCGATTTATAGAAGAATTTTTTTAAATGAAACACTATGTTTTTCTCGATCGCTACATCCGTACACTTACAGAATATAAAATCAACAACAGTAACTTCTTCAGTATCTTGATAGCTTAACAAAACATGCATTGATGAACAAGATCAACATTTGGAAAAAGAAAAAAAAAATATTAGACACAATCAAATACCACAACTAATGTAACAAAATAAAACAAAGCAATAGTGGTTTCATAAATCAAAACCTTAGTATTTTTAAATCAAAACCAAAAGAAAAAAAAATCATGTAGCTTATCAAGGAAACTGAAGCATTTCTCCAAGAATAAATCAACTTTTCATTTTCACAAATTGAATTCTGGTCGATGAAAGAAGTTATATGACAGAAGAATGGTGCAGACGACGACTTAAAGTGATGGAATGAGGAGGTATTTCTTTGCGTATTAGTGCATCTTTTATAATTATAAGCTCAAACATAGAACAAGAATCAAGAATAAACCTCAGAATCATAGCACTTCCAAGCATATATGTTCAGTTTTTTCTCAAATCCTAACTCCAGTAGCAATGACGGTGAAAGACGATGTTAGGATTGATGATAGAAGATGGTGTTAGTGATGCAAACCCACGTACCTATAGTAGTTATGAAACCTACAAAAGATTGATTCAAACCCCAAAAAATCAAGAATCAATATTTAAACTTGATTCAAAAATATTGAACCAAGGAACCAACATAATCACCGAAAATATGTTTACAAGACTCAACAATTTCACTTGGTTTGTTTGAATGCCACAAAAAATAAGTTTGATAAGTTTAGAATTAATTGGATGAAGATGTAGAAGAAAACAATAATTCTTCAATTAATCTCTCAATAATTGTGTGTTTTACAATGTGAAATCCATAAAATCCTAGTAAAAAGGGAATTAAACACTAAAATTAACAAAAGATATCACAAAATAGACTTTTAACTAAAATAGAAGATTGCGCGAAATTAGGAAAAATCGCGTCTCAAATTATACTATCGGTGTACACTGTAAATCTATTTGGTCACATGAACCTTCTGAATTCCTCCACTGTGGGTTCGGTAAAGGGGCATGCAACCATATGCCTTGAACAACTATGTCCTTCCAACTTCTCCTTCCATTGCTTGAATCAAGCTACTCCATTTTGTTTCGTCTCCTATGCTCAATATGAAACTTGTCCTTTTGTTTGTTGCGATCAATGTTTTGTCTACCCTGCCTTGAGTAAGTAGTCACATTGCTTCTTTGACCCGTTTAGCTCGTGACCTAGTCATAGTCCCTTTCTCAACAATCAATAGAGCCCTGCTTTGACTTGCTCTCGTATCATGGATCACATCATCCCCTACTATTCGAAAGGATACGACCTCGAATATGTACCTTCATTAAAGAGAGAAAGATCAGAAACATTAAAGATAGGTGAAACATTATATTCACCAAGATGATCTAATTTGTAGGTATTGTCACTGATCTTTTCAAGGATTTAGAATGGACCATCTTCCCGTGTCTGCAACTTCGACTTTCTTTGTTTTGGAAAGCGCTCTTTCTTGAAGTATGTGCAAATCCAATCTCCTAGTTCAAATGTAACGCGCTTTCTTCTCTTATTTGTTTGAAAAGCATAATGCTCATTTGTCTTCTCAATCTTGCACCGCACCTTCTCATGGAGGGATCTTACCAACTCGGCCTTCTTTTTTCATCTAAGACACACCTCTCATCAATAGGTAAAGAAATTAAATCCAAAATTTGTTAGTAGATTAAAAACATAAACATTATCAAATAAAGTATAAGAATTAGTAGAATACATGGCCCTATTATATGCAAATTCTATGAATGACAAGCAATCCTCCTAACTCTTCAAGTTCTTATTGATTATAGTGCGCAATAGATGTATCATAGTCATATTAACAACCTCAATTTGTCCATCTGTTTGTGGGTGACAAGTAGTAGAAAATAATAGCTTGATTCCTAACTTATTCCACAAAATCCTCCAAAGTGACTAAGAAATTTAACATCCTTATCTGATGCAATGCTTCTAAGAATTCCAACAGTTTTATGATATGGAATAAAATGTGTTATCTTACTTAATCTATATACCACCAAAAATATAGAATTTCTTCATTTTTTAGTCCTAGGTAAACCCAATAAAAAATTCATAGACACTTCAACTCAAGGTTCACTAGGAACATGTAATGGCATATATAAACCCTAATGTAAAACCTTAGATTTAGCGTTTTTACAAGTAATGCATCTACTACAAACCAGATCAATATCAACCTTCATCTTAGGCTAATAAAAATGTTCACCTAACATCTCTAAAGTCTTCTTAATCCCAAAATGATCCATTAGACAGCCACTATGTGCTTCACATAGTAATAATTCTCTCATTGAACATTTAGGAACACATAACTTATTTTTCCGAAATAAATACCCATCTTGCCTAAATAATATATCTATAGCACCATTATTACATGATTCGTATATATTAAAAAAATATGGATCATTAGCATACATTTCCTTAACATATTCTAATCCTAACAATTTTGTACCTAAAGACGTTAGAAGTACGCACCTCCTTGACAAAGCAGTTGTTACCACATTTTTTTACCTTGTTTGTACGTACTAACATAAGAAAATGTCTTGAGGAACTCCATCCGCCTGGCATGTCTCTTCTTTAGCTTACCTTGACCCCTTAAATGTTTCAAGGACTCATGGTCAGTGAGAATCACGAATTCCTTTGGCCATAGGTAATGCTGCAATGTTTCCAAAGCTCGAATGATTGCATATATCTCCTTGTTATATGTAGGATAGTTGAGATCTGCTCCATTTAGCTTTTCACTGAAGTAGGCTATTGGTCTTTTATCGTGCACCAAAAAAACTCAAATACCTATACTTGAGGCATCGTGTTAAATCTCAAAAGTATTGTAAAAGTCAGGTAATAATAAAATTGATGTGGTGCACAACCTATCCTGAGTAGCGTTAAAAGCATGTTCTTGTTCGACGCCCCAATGAAATCCTACACTTTTCTTTATAATCTCCATGAGTGGTGTGACAAGTGTGTTAAAGTCTTTAACAAAATGCATATAAAAACTAGCTAACTCATGAAATGTTCTTACCTTAGTTATGCTTTTAGGTATTGGCCACTCCTTAATGGCTTTGATTTTTTCTTCATCCACTTCAATACCCTTTGTACAATGACATAACCAAGAAAAATAATTTTTTCCATGCAAATTGTACACTTTTTAAAGTTAGCATAAAATTATTCTTACCTTAAGACCACAAGCACACATCTTAAATGTCCTATATGTTTATTTAGATCCTTACTATATACCAAGATGTCATCAAAGTAAACTATTACGAATTTACCTATGAATGTACGTAAAACACAATTCATTAATCTCATAAATGTGCTAGGTGCATTTGTAAGTCTAAATGGCATGACTAACCACTCATAAAACCCATATTTAGTTTTAAAAGTGATTTTACATTCATTTCCTTCCTTCATCCTAATATGATGATAACCACTTTTAATCAATTTTATTAAATATGCATGATCCATATAATTCATCTAACATATCATCTAACCTAGGAAAATGGTAAAGATACTTTGCCATTATATTGTTGATGGCCCTACAGTCAATACACATCATCCATGTTCCATCTTTTTGGCACAAGTAGCATTGGCACGACACATGGACTCCTCACATACCCTTTGCTCATCAATTCTTCCACTTGTCTTTGAAGTCCCTTAGTCTCCTCGGGATTACTCCAATAAATCGGCAAGTTTGGAATGATAAATGCATGTACGAAATTAATTTGATGTTTAATGCCTCGAATGAGTGGTAGCCCACTAGGTATGTTCTTTGATAACACTTTTTCGAATTCTTACAACAAAGAAGTAGCCAAACTAGGGAGGGGCATTTTAGATTCCTCAAATTTGAGGTGTAATTCATTATAAACCAATAAGATCATACGTTGGTCCTCAACTACTGCCTTCTTCACTCACTTCTTTTTGTAAAGAAATTCACTCTCGACTTTTCTCTCATCTACTCTCTTGGCGCTCTCCTCTTTTTTCTCACAATTAGTCACCTTGTTATTTTCTCACTTACTCTCTTGTTGTGAAAGATTAATTTTACTCTATTTTTCTCTCAATTTTTTTCTTCCTCACTTTACAATTTGATTTGATCTTTATACACTTGTTGTGGTGTCAATGGCTCAAGAGTAATAGATTTTTCATCCATAGTAAAATTACACCTATTTTTGTACCCACATGGCCTTTCGAACAAGATATGCTCGGCATGCATAGGCACTACATCACACATCACTTTGTCATGATACTTCCCAATTGTGAAACTCGCAAACACTCTCGTACTCACCTTAACCTCTCCACATTCATTCAACCATTGCAATTGGTAAAGCCTAGGAAGTTTTAGTATAGTTAATCTCAATTTTCACTAAGTGTAGTGGTAGCCACATTGGTACAATTATCCCATCAATAATCATATTACATACGTAATTGTTGATGTGGCATCTCGTATGAAATATATTATCCATTTATTGTTCCAAGTCATCCACTTTGATTTGAGCACTAAGAGCTCGTTGTGTAATCAACAACTCTCCCAATGCATACTCCACTTTCTTACCATCACTAGTATCTCCTAATTTCGATATGTCACTTACCACTTCTCTATTGTCTCACAAAATCATCATCCTTTTGTTGGAACATGAGAAACAATGTGTCCCATTCCCAAGCACCTAAAACTTTGATATCTCGATTCCTAGAGGGTGGGAAATCCATCTTGGGTGTAGCTTTGCTAGCAACGTCATCTCTTCCCTTTGGTAGCTCAGTCTTACTTTTTGAAATAGCCCTATCTCCTTTATTATTATCCCACTTTGGTATCCAAGAAGAGTTAGAACCTGAAGAACTCGATGAATATCTAGTTGCCTCCTTCCCCTTCAATTGTCTTTCCACCTTCATAGCTATATGTAGCATGTCTTCCAACTACACATAATGTTGCAACTCTACTGCATTAGCTATCTCCCTATTCAAACCATTTAAAAACCTAGCCATGTTGGCCTCTTTATCCTCCTTAACATTCGCTCTAATCGTAGCAATCTCCATCTCATTGTGATAATCCTCCACACTCCTAGAACTTTGGTAGAGGCTTTGCATTTTTTTATGAAACTCCCTATAATAATGATTAAGCACGAACCTCTTCTTCATGATAGGTTTCAATTCTTCACATGTATTAATAGATCTCTCACAGTTTCTCCTCCTAGATGTTACTACTTGACCCCACCAAATGATAGCAAAATCAATAAATTCAAATACCACAATCTTTATCTTCTTGTCCTCCGAGTAGGTATGACAATCAAATATCAACTCTACTTTCTTTTCCCACTCCAAGTATGCGCTCGGATCACTCATTCCTTTGAATAAATGAATTGTCATTTTGATATTGTCCATACTTCGATCGACACCATCTCCAACAAGATCTCTATCCCTCCTTTCATGTCTAACTCCTCTATCCCACATTCTCCCTAATTCGACATCCACCAATGCATCCTCATTAATGTCCTATCCGCTTCACATTCACTAGCAAAATCCATGCTATGATCCTTGCATTTCTTGCTTCCTCGTGTCAGGAATTTTTCTAGATTGTTCCCTACATAAATTAGTAAGTAATATGACTTGCGTATCCAATGTCTCTCACATCCTCAAACAATATTTCGAACCGTCGTATCACATCATCCGACATGTTGACTTGATTATTATTCCACTTGAAGTGAAATTGTCTCTACCAGACATCTTAAATCTAATTTAATATTTGCATCATGTGTATACGCTCGCATATCACTCAAATTGGCATTTTTACTCTAGTAGTCTCACCACTCTTGCCTTTTCCACTCAATGTTTTTTTCAAGTGCTTTAAAAAACTAATTCGATCTCAATCAAAATTCAATCCTTGTAGAGTTTCAAACAAAAAAACGACTAAGAAAAATTGACTCTAAATTGACTCAAGAAGTATTAACTAACACTTTGAATGGAACACTAAGGAAAACTATAAGAATGCATTTCTTGAATTTGAATTGGACACTTGAATTTGAAATTGTTTTTTTACTCAAAAAATGAAATTGTATGTTGCTGGCAATTTTTCAATTTTTTGATTTTTTCTAGGAAATTCAACTAGATTCCATCAAAATAAATTTAACTAATTTGGATGCTAGATTAACACACGAATAAGTTTTATTTTTTGGGTATTTTATGGATTGGAGACTCAAAATGAAGAAGCTGAGAACACAAAGAATGAAAAAACAATGACTCAAACAAAAAAGAAAAATGATATAACCTTGATTTTTGGAGCATTGCTCTGATACCCATTGTAGCTACGAAATCCACACAAGATTGATTCACCCAAGAAAGCCAAAAATCAATATTTAAATTTGATTCAAAAATATTGAACCAAGGAATTAATACATTCACCGACAATATGTTGACTCCGTGATTATAAGACTCAAGAATTTAACTCGATTTTTTTGAGTGCCACAAGAAATAATGTTAATAAGTTCAGAATTAAATTGAATTAAGAATAAAAAGAAAGAAATAATGCCTTGTAATTAATATCTCAATAATTGTGTGTTTTACAATGAAAATAATAATCCCATTTATATGAAATCCATAAAACTCTAGTAAAAATGGAATAAAACTCTAAATATAACAAAAGATATCACAAAATAGGGTTTTGCTAAAATGGAAGATTGGGCGACATTTGAAAAACTCGTGATTGAAAATATACTATGCGACCGCATCATAGTTGTCAGACTCGACCCGAACACTGACCCGGACAATGCAGAAAGTCAATGGATTAGTAGTTCAACAAGTTACCCAATGGTTCAACAGACGGATCATTGCATAAAAATCTACAAAAAATAAAAAGTATAAAAAAAATTTTAGGGACAAAATTAAAATTTTTATTTTATTTTTCACTAATTATTTAGGTTTATAAAATAAAGTAAAATGCTTGAACAAAGGCTTTTAAAATAATATTTTTATAAAATTTATAAATGATTCATTAGTTAAATATAAGTTATTGCACACAAGTAATATTAAAATACTTTGTGGTCAAGTGGTGAGGAAACCATTATTTTTTGTTAGAGGTCTGAGGTTCAATTCCTTTGAACCCAAAAATTTTGTAAAAGGATTTCAAAATCCAATCAAACTGGTCAATTAGGCTGGGTAAATCGCTAGTTAACTCGATCAAAACTCGATTTTGACCGAGTCAAGTGCATTTCTAATTTTTTATCAAATTAATAACCTCGACCCGATAAAGGACTCGGGCCGCGGGTTTCTAACCAGACCGGCTGGGCCGGGTAGGTTTTTATAACTATGGACCGCATAGTGTAAATCTATGTGGTCGCATAGACCTTCTATGTTTCGTCCACCTTGACTTGAGCAAATAGTCTCATTACTTCTTTGACCTACTTTGCTGGCAGCCTAGTCATAGGCCATTTCTCAACAATAAATAGATCCTTACCTAAACTTGCTCTGGTATTATGGATCACATCAGTCAGTGTTGAGACTAGATTAACAAGGTAAAATATGTATTACCCTGCAAGTAACATATTCTACCTTATAGATAATGAATTTTTGTTCATTTAATTGAAATTGTGTAGGTTTCGACGATGATAACAACATATGGCATTAGTGATGGTGGTAGATAATATTGGGGTTGATTGTGAAAAATGGTTTTAGGGTTTAAGATTAGAGGAACTATGTAACATGTGTTATCCTACAAGTAACAAACTTCTGTTAATTTATTTGAAAACGATTAGGTTGTAGTGTCTACTGAGGTGGCCTATTGAGGGTATCGATTTTGAGACGATTGTGTTTTGTGGATTGCAATGGTTGAATAGAAAGTAAGATAAACACAACATATTACTTGTGTTAATTGTAAATTATTTAATAAATAGTAATGATACGTCCAATTCTTGGACATAATAGATGTTTACTTTCCCGAACACATGAATGCTCGACCATGTATACCACCATCAATCGTTCTTGAAGCCATTGACCTCGAGATTAGTCCTTGGGATATCATACTCCACCTAAAGCCGTAACTTCCTTGAGCACCATCCTTGTCCAATTCCAAGTCCTTACATTTAAACTAATAGGTCTCTATTTCCACATCATCTTGTTTATCCAACTAAGATAGCGTCAAAATCCCAATAGGATTCCATTATTCAATCCTTATAGGACTCTAACTCTATCTTTAACTCTTAATTGGATAAGGCATCAAGTAATATAGTCCTACTAGGAAGAGACCACCCACCTCTATAAATATAGGACCTCAATTTATTACTTAAGTAAGCTTTTACATAATTTCAGTTAATAATCTTTTGCACAAATCTCATTCTCACTAACTTAAGCATGAGAAAATCAACGTGTACACACTTCGACGTCTATAGTTCAAGTATTTGAGATTTTCTTCATGTTCATCTTCCTTCAAGCTTGAGTTAATAGGTGCAGATATTTGGTAGTATCATTTGCACCGTCTGTGAGAAACGCTACCAAAAGCCATAGTTAACACACATTCAATACACCTTCTAGAAATACCGGAACAGTACCGGAAGACTGAATAGCTATTATTCATCAGAAATTAGAAAATTCGAAAACTTGACCCTGGAGCAAAAGTCCAGTTCACCATCTAGACGTCTGAATGGACAAAAATGTCCCGGTTTATCTATTTGATTTTCTGACACACGGAAGGCTTTTACATGACATTTTTTCTCTATTTTTCAGGTAGTGGTGCTAATAGGATTGAAAATTAAGTTGAAATTCTTACCTTTAAAATATATTTTTTGTGCAAACTTTTTACGAAGTAAATTTTATCGTATATAAAAAATCATCACTTGAGCATTCACTGATTCATTGCTAAGGATTAAAGTATTTTACCTTTACAAGTGAGATCAAACATATAATTCTAATATCTTCGATTGATTTGGCATGAGTGCACAATTTGTTGCTCGAGAATTCGGCACAAGTGCTCGATTGTTCTCCGATTGTTTTGACGTGAATGCTCGATTTCCAAGCTTGATTGTGAATGTTTTATTTTCATCTTGAGCTTTCTTGATCGTCATCTTTACATCCTTTGGTAGCAATTGTGTTGTCTCCAATTTGATCAAGTTCGCAACATGAAATAATGAAAACTCGAATACAAATGTTAGAGATGAAAATACTTTGGTTGTTATAATCAAAACATAAGATCAGTCGTAGGTCAACAATTTTCCCCTTTTTTATTATGACAAACAAATGATGATTTACAATAAGAAAAATAACTTATCTTATATGATTAGTACATTTCTATATCATTCCCCCTATCTTTTATAGATCAAGGATTCATATGATATTGTTCCCCCTTACTTATACAAGTCAAGCATGCATATCATCGTACATATGTTTTCCATCTTTTGGTATAAGTAAAAAGAATACAAAGTTGGAAATGAAAACAACCATAGGAAAAAAGAATAAAGTATAAAGCATTACCTAAAGGATGCATGAAATGGAAATCATAGTGAGATATTCATCATGAATCAAACCAAATCATAGAAAAACAATAATCATGAAGCAAAAAGTTATATCCATCATGAAGTAAATAAGGTAAAATTTCATCATAAAGAAAAATAACGACTACGGCTCCGGAGGCGGCGGAGGAGGAAAGTGGGCATAGAAATGGATGTAGAAGGCATTCTGTCGAGCCTGCATCGCCGCCTGTTGTGCCTGAATGACTTCATGTTGAGCTAGTATGGCAGCATGTTGAGCTTGTATGGCAGCCTACTGAGCTTGCATCTGATGGAGCATCTCGTTGAGGCCATCAACAGAGAATGTGAGGGAGTCGATGTTTTCGTTCAACATGTTGTATTGATCCTCTATAAACGTGAAGCCATTGCCCGAACATTGAGGAATTCTGATGTCCGAAATGTCGTTAGGAGGTATAGGAGCTTCCGATATGTCATTGTTGTCACCCTCGTCATCTCCTTCAAATGGTAGTGTCGAAGGACCCAAGGTGAGGCCAACCCCTTGGTATGTGCCACCCACTGACCGTGTTTTTTAGTAGTTTTCATGTGTTCAAGGGTTTGAATATTTATAGTGTCGGTGGGCTGAACTAAATGTCTCAGCATCCATCGAAACGTTAAAGTGTTTAAGAATTTTCGTGAGAAGCATGTCATATGGTAAAGTTTTAACATATCGTGATGAATGAACAATCTTTATGAGTCCCAATGCAATGGTGAGAAAATGAAGTTTCCTACCGACAAGAAAATAGTCGAGAAGAAAGAGATCAAAAGAACTCACTTTGTCACGATGACCCTTTTGTGGTAAGATAACATTTACGATGATTTTTTTGTAAAACTTTGCATTGAAGACTTAATTGATTTGCACTAACTTTGTGATATTTTCAAAAAAAATCTCGATGACTCGACGACAAGCTTCGGTAAGTCATAGCCGTCTAAAGTGGGATGAGCCTTGTGAAGAAAATTTGTGTTGCACACACCTTAAGTTCTAAAATATCACAAATGAGAGCTTTGTTTATGACAATGCGTTTATTTTTAATCAAAGATGAAATGTCACCAAAACGGGAAGAATAGGCATGTTTTTGTAAAATTCTTTCATGAGTTGTGGGTATGCATGCTCTTCTAAAGTTGCAATAGAAATCCAACCCATATTTTCAAAAAGCTCTTCTATATGAAATGCGGGTGCTTCAATAGTAAAATCCAGAAAATCAACATATTTACCTATCAAAATGGGGGATTTTTCAAATGGGTTGGGTAGCACCTTAGGTTCCAAATTGAACTCTTCATCGGATGAAGGAGAAGGATATCACCTCACCGTGCTCTTGAGAATTTTTCCCACTCTTCCAGACCCCGACATTGTTGATAATCGAGAATGAAGAGGAATATGATAAGTTAGGGTTTTGTAGTGGATGAAATTGAGAATCTCTTGAAGAATTGAGATGCATAAGTAATGAGTTTTTGATATCGGTGGTTAATTGATGATTTGAGAGGGAGTATCGAGTGATGGAGAAGATAATTAGGGAGAGAAAGAAAAATTGAAGCAAATGGATAAGAAAGAGGTATGCTCGTGTTTTCAAAATTATGATCCGCAGCCATCCGAACATCTATTTTGACAGAAAAAAATTATGTCAAACCAAATGCTTGTCCGAACGATCCAATTCAATCCAGAAGTCTGGTTTCTAGTCCGGATCCTCATTTTTTTAAATAATGAAACATACTAAATTATGTAAAAATGGTGCACATGAAATAATGAGATGAAAACATGTAAGTGCGTGTAGTTATGAACTTAATCATGTACTTCAAATTCGTCGATAATACATGGACTTCTTCTAATATGTGAGAAAAGATCAAGAGCTAGAGGTTTTGTGAAGATATCGGTCAATTGATTTTTCGTGTTTAAAAATCCTAACACAATATCACCCTTTTGAGCATGGTCTCTTAGAAGTGATGTCTAATTTCAATGTGCTTCGTCCTAAGAAGCAAAATAGGATTTTTAGATAAGTTTATGGCACTAGTATTACCATACATAATGGGCAATGATCAAATGATAGGTGATAATCACTAAGAGTTTGTTTCATCCATAGAACGTTTGCACAACAACTAGCAGTCGAGATATATTCGACTTTGACGGTAGACAATGCAACATAAACTCATCAAATGCGATATTATTAAATTCTCCACCGTGATCACCTCTAATGGTTGTAATGTAGTATCCATTTTCATTTTAGACCTTTTCGAAAAAAATCTAAAGGTTTTTAAAACTTCATCTTGGAGACTTAAGAGAAGAATCCAAGTAAATCTAGAGAAATTATCGACAATAACGAAAGCATAGTGTTTTCCACCTAAAATAGCAATTCTCGATAGTCCAAAAAGACCAATATGGATTAATTGAAGTGGTTTGGTAGTAGATAAGTGCAATTTGGATTTGAATGAACTTTTCACTTGTTTACCAAATTGACGTGCATCTCAAATTTTGTCTTTTTTAAACTTCAAATTTGGCAAACCTTTAACAAAATCGTTTTTGGAGATTTTTGAAAGAAGATTAATCCCAACATGACATAATCTCCTATGTCATAGCCAAGTATCAAGCATCCTCTTTCAAACTCACTAAACATTTTTCATCATTTTCAAAATTCATATTTATGATATAAATGTATTTGCTTCGACTTCCCATAAACAATACCTCTTTACATGTAGCATCCTTAATGAGACATCTAGAAGAATAGAATTTAATATGATAGCTTTTATCACATAATTGACTAATACTAAATAAATTATGCATAGTTATAAAAACCGGCCCGGACCCTTGACTGAGCGGGCAGATTAAATTGATAGAAATGCATTTGATTCGGTCAAAGTCTGACTTTGACCAAGCTAATCGGTGATTTACCTGGCCCGGACCCAACCTGACCCGGTTGACCGGTTTAATTTATTTTTAAAATCCTTTTACAAAATTTTTGGGTCCAAGAGAATTGAACCTTGAACCTCTAAAAAAAATAATGAGTTCTTCATCACTTGAACACAAAATACTTTAATATTACTTGTGTGCAATAACTTATATCTAATTAATGAATCATTTATAGTCTTTATAAAAATATTCTTTTAAAAAAATTAGTGAAAATTATTTTATAGACCTAAATAATTAGTGAAAATTAAATTAAAAATTTTAATTTTGTCCCTAAATTTTTTTTATACTTTCTACTTTTTTTATAGATTTTTATGCAATGACCCGACAGTTGAACCACTGGGTCACCGGTTGAACAGCTCACCCATTGACCCGCTGCATTTTTCGGGTCGAGTCTGACAACTATGAAATTATGTTTGAAATTATCTACCAATAGTACATTCTCAATGGAGGGGGAAAATAATTACTAATGTTTCCCATTTTGATGATTTTTCCCTTTGCATTGTCTCCAAATGTGACATGACCTCATCCTTCTTTTTGAAGTTCGATAGTAAAGTTCTCTCTTCGGTCATGAGCTTTGAACACCTGCTATCCAAGAACCATTTGTTTTGTCATCTTCTTTGTTACCTATAAAAATAGTTCAATTTTTTTTTTTTTTGGTACACAAGGTTGAGTACTTGGTAGTTAGTTTTAGTGGATCCTCGAGTCCACTTGTTTTTACTTTCAAAGTGTAGCTTCTTTTTTGTTGGACAATTGTAGGCAATATGTCCATCCTTATTGCAAAATCTACGAGTAGTTTTTGAGGAAATTTTATTTGAGGCTTTGACAAATAAATTTTTGAGAGATTTTTACTTCAAAAATGGTTTATATCCAATGCCTCTTTTATCAAAAACACATTTTTTATTACCGAGCATTAAATCAAAATTCTTCTTCCCTTGAGTGAATTTAAAGACAATATTTTTCAAGTCTTCAAACTTTCGTTTCAAAGAGCATTTC